>PVKE010020457.1:15405-27566 GCA_004027555.1 Craseonycteris thonglongyai | reverse complement strand
AAAAAAAAAAAAAAAAAAAAAAAAAAAAAAAAAAAAAAAAAAAAAAAAAAAAAAAGAATCTGTGTTGCAATGCATTCAAAGCTGTCCTGGGCCACATATGGCTCTAGAGCTTAAGTACTCATTCCACATAGGTGGATGTGGAGCCGTGAGGGGCAGGAACCGAACTGGGGGCCTCCTGCATGGAAGGCAAGAACCTTTGCTGCCATCCTGGTGGTTACCAGTTGTGCTGCAGAGTTCAGCATATGGGTTTAAATGGGCTGGAGCTGTGATTTGATTTCTGAACATCGTGGTTGCAAGGCAAAATGATCAATCTGCTGAGCTATCCCGGCATTCCCCAGCAGTTTTTGACCCCCCAAACAGCATGACCCCATGCCTCATGCCCCCTATTCACCTGATCTCACCCTTAGGGACTTTTTTCCCCCAAGATGAAAAAAGCCCTCAAAGGGAAATATTTTGCTAATGTGGAAGAGGTGAAATAATAAGCAGCAGAACCATTAAAAGGTATCGAAATTGACAATTTCAAAACTGTTTTGAGCAGTGGAAAAGGTGTCTCAATAGGTGTACTGCATCAAACTGAGCATACTTTGAAGGTGACTGAAGTTTAAACATGTAAGAATAAGTACATAAATTTTTATAAATAAATTCTGGGGGTTTTTTTTGGTCCCCCTCGTATATAATTCGATTTTAATATGATCCTTGAAATGACAAAGCTACAGTGTGAGACAGATTAGTGGTAGTCGGCAGGGGATAAGAGGGAGGTGGCTGTGGCTATAAAATAATGGCACAAGGGGTCCTTGTGCTGAACTGTTCTATATCTTGACTATGGTAGTGCTCACCTGAAATTGCATAGAACTAAACACTAAACATACACACACACACACACGAGTACAAGTCAAACTGAATAAAATCAGTGGACTATATCAATGTCAATATCCTGGTTGTGGTATTTACTAGTTATGTAGGATTTTACCACTGGTGGGAAATGGGCAAAGGGTATATGGGAGCTCCATGTTTTTTTACAAATACATATGAACATATAATTATCTCAAAATAAAAAGTTTAACAAATATTATATAAAGGATTGGTATTCCTGACAAAAATGCATATAACCTGGATCTAATCATGAAGTAACAGTAGACATCTGACAAACTCAAATAAAAAACACGTCTGAACCTCTTCAAAAATATCAATGTCATAAAATGACACGTGAATGGAACATACAATTTAATATGATCAGATCAATCCAAGGTTTTCTTTGCAATAAAGGATATTATTAAAACAATTTCACAAAACTTGGAAAAGGTCTATATATTAGATAATGAATGGTATTATATCAGTGTTGATTTTCTGACTTTGATAATCAACTGTGGTTATGTAAGACAATATTCATGATTTTAGAAAATACACAATGAGGCATTTAAGGGTAAAGGGGCAATATATCACAAACTTACTCCCAAATAGTAAAAAAAAAAAAAGTATATACACATAGAAAAAACAATATGGTAAAACGTTAACAGCTGGAGAATCTGGGTGAGGGAATACTTTATACTATTCTTGTGATTTTTCTGTAAGTCTAAAATTATAATTTTTTTTTTTTTTTAGGATTAGTGTTAGGGTTATGGGTAGAGTTGTGTTAGGGTTTAGCTGACGTTAGGCTTAACAGTTAGGAAAAGGGTTAGGTTTAAGGTTAGGGTTATAGTTAGACTTATGGTTAAGGTGCAGGGTTAGTGTTAGGGTTAGGGGTAGAATTTCAAAAAAGGGAGGCAGGATATATCAGAGCCCTAGCAATTTCATTTCATTTTATTTTTTAACTCAATTATTAATTTCAATTTTTTTCATTACATTTCATTTTATGTCATCTCATTTCATAGCATTATTTTGTTATGTCATCCCATTTTATTTCATCTCATTTGTTTATTATTTTATGTCATTCAATTTCATTTGATTTGAATTTCTTTTCATTACATTACATTTGTTATATTTCATTTCAAAAGAAGGGGAATGTCAGAACTATAATTAAAGTTATGATTTAGTTGAAAGTTAGGGTTTAGGATTAGGCTTAGTGTTTGAGTTAGAGTTTAGTGTTAGTATCAGGGTTAGGTTAGGGTTAGGGTTAAATTTACAAAAATGGAGGTGGTTGATTTCAGAGCCCTGTCTATTTAATTTTATTTTCTATTTCATTTCATGTTACTTTATTCATTTTCTTTTCTTTTTATTGCATTTCATTTTATTTCATCTCACTTTACTTCATTACATTTTATTTCATTTCATGTCATTAATGCATTTTATTTCATTTTTAGTTCGTTTTATTGTATTTCATATTATTTCATCTCTTTTTATTTCATTGTATTTCAATTTGTTTTCATGACATTACTTTTTATGTCATTTTGAAAGAAGGGGCAGAGCTCAGAGCAAAATCTGTTTCAGTTCATTGCATCTCATTGTTTCTTTTAATTATTTCATCTCATATCATTTCATTTCATTTGAATTCTTTCATTACACTGCATTTTATTTCATTTCAAAAGATGGTGCAGAGCTCACATTCATGTCTATTTCATCTCATTATTTTACTTTATCTTGTATCATTTCATTTTTTATTTCATCTTATTTCATTTTATTATTTTTTATTTCATTTCACTTAAATCTCATTTTAGTACATTATATTTCCTTTCATTTCATTTCAAATGAAAGGGAAAACAGGTTTAGGGTTATAGTTAGTGTAAAGTGTTAAGAGAAGGGATAGGGGTTAGGGTTAGAACACAATAGGAAGGAAAAAAAAAAGCAATACATAGGGCTCTGAAATCTCCTTCCTATTGTGTTCTAACCCTAACCCTCATAAATAATTATAATAAAAAATGTTAATGGTATAGAAAATACTGCACATATCTTGGTACATAAAATTCAATAAAGTATAGCTTTTAGGTATTTTAATATTGATTTTCAGATGAAGAAATAGTTGAAAAGCTACATAAATTGTCAGGAGGAACCATGGCAAACTCATGGTAAGGTCAGGATCTGAAATCAGACCCTCCTATCTGTTCCATTGCAAAGTCTGTGCTCCTTTCACTAAAATGAGGAAGGATGAAAATTTTAAACCCCTACAGGGATTTGGATAGACTCTGTTTAAGGAGAGGATGACATTATATAAAAATTAACTTCAAACCACTCTATAAGCAAATCACTTCTCAGTTTCCCACAAGCAAAACCTAGGACTATGACAGGGACCTAACACCTTGATCCTGGCTCCCATGGTGAATATCCTGCCTCTAGCACATGAAACCACCCAAGTAACGCACCGACTGAATCCCACCTGCATGCCCTCCTCTTCTGGTAGCACCCTGTCTTTCTGAGTCTGCAGTCATTCATCTGTAGTCCACTGAGCACTCAAGACTCTGCTGGTCAATGGCTATCTAGACATAGCTCTTCTATTGGTCCTTCCCCACCTCCCATCACCCCATGGCTAAACTTATATAGGACAGATAATTTATTATGAATTGGTTTATTTATTCTGAATAGATAACGCCTAGTTCAAAACTCATATGGAACAAGAGGGTGTATAAAGGAAAGTCTCCTGCCTCTATTTTCCAGCCCCACTCCCACTGTTAGCCAATGTTACCAGTTTAAAAACGCAACTTTGTGGTATTTCTTCAAGTTACTAGAATTAGCTATATTCTATAATGGTATTAAGCTAATCATCTATCTAGAATATTCCAAGTGATCACTATCAATTTAGTAATTTCCCCGTTTAGGCATTTAAAATATCTTCAAAAAACTTGTGTAGATATGTTCTCAACATACTAAAATGACTGAAGGCTACAATTTTTTCAATTAAAAATATTTGTATTTCATGCTTACAACAGATGTCCATGAATTGACTGGTAATATCAATCATGAAAGTATTGGCAGCTCACCTGGTTCCTGTCGCGTGCACTTGTGTACCTGATCTTCTGAATGAAGTAGAATATGAGCCATGCTGAAGAAATAATCATCAAAACAATAAAGGATATTGACACGAAGACTAGAGAGCCTCGGCTGAAGTTCTTTGGCGGCATTCGATTTCCAACAGCTATTGTCATTTGTACAGAGATGTTTTTCTCCAGATAACTCAAAATATCCTTACCCCTCAATTCTGTAATCATGACAGCAATAATATCTCCAGTCCCTGTAATGTAAAATAAATATATATACTCAAGTGACACTTAAAATTTAAAGGAGCATCAAATATATAAAAATGCTACTTAGAAACACTACTACAATTTCTGCTAAGGGAAAGGGTTCAAAGGCTTGCAGATTCAACTTTTCAAGTTGCAGCTGGGTATGCTGGCACCAAGTGGGAGCAGGAATCTTTTGTGTAGTATTTAAGACTTAAACAGACTTAAAGTGTAATATCATTGCAGTGTTAAGAGACATATTAACTTGTATTACAACTATATTTAAAAAATAAATAATTAAATCAATTCAATGTGACAAAGAACAAACCATTATATAGCAATAAAACATGATAAAATCATGGCAAGTTTTCATTGTAAAACTTTTTCCATCTGAAAATGCTCTTAAGAAAGTACCAACTCCTTAAGAAAAGGAGAAAAACACTGTTATTTATAGTACAAAAATTGGTACTTTTTATACTCATCATTCTTAAGACATATTTATGGAGCACCTAATGTATATAGAATTACAAGAAATAGAAAGAATACAAGATGTGCACTTGTATAATAGTACTGAGTGTTAGGACACAAATCTGACAATTGAGTTGCAACTGCAAAATGCCAAATGGTGGTATCTTTTATTGAGAACAGCTGAAACTAACTTAGGTCCTATGTCTAGACATACTGGAGGAACCTTTCTAGTTTACCCCAGAACTCTTCTGAGAATCAAACCCTTCTTGAGACAAGTCCAAGTTCCCACCCTTTGGACTAATTTGGCATCAAAACACTTCCAGCTTCTAATAGCTAGCTGTCCCAGAGGCTTGGCCACAGCCATAGACCACTGAAGTGAGTTATAGGGATATCCTTAAGTTGCTTTTCTAGTCATTTAGTTCTTATACCCACATAATTTCCAGATGCTGTAATATGGTAAAGGGAAGTTATTCTCTCTCCTATGCATAGCATGAAATTGCCAGTCCCTCCTCCTCTACAAAGGGAGTGATTTTTCACTGTCTTTTAAGGAAAATGAGAAGCCTTTTATCATCAATCTAGCTGCCAGTGATCATCCTTTCATAAGCTGAAGCTGCCCTTAACATGCAACTTTTACAATTTTCCTTCTTCAATGGTTCCCTAAGAGTCTGGGTGTCAGAGGAAGAAGGATAAACATTTTATTTGGGGAAAGAGAAAATCCTAACCACGTATTAAAATTTGAAAAAGGCTTGTGTATATAAATGTAAACTACTGAAACAAAATATACTCCCTCCCCCAAACTTGCCTTTTCAAAGGCTTCTTCAATGAATACTACCAAATATTTACTTTATGTTTATCATTTTTAACTAAAAGGACTATCCTTGTATATTTTACAGGTGAAAGACCACACGCAACTAAAAAGAAATTCAATAATTAAAAGGAGTTTTAGGAACAACATAACCCAATGGAATATATACCTCTGTATTACCGTATTCAAAATTGTGCCAGCCACATTATCAGAACAGCAATTTATCAGAATGCTATTAAAAAAAAACCAAAATAAAAGGAAAACTGCAAAACTATAGCAACAGAGTTAACATCTAATTACCTTTCTGAAATAAGAGATCTAATCAGTAAGTTAAAGAAAATCATATTATGCTAAACCATTTTAAATTTCCATGTAGATACTATAGGTTTGTGCTTTGAAAATGTTGTTCAACAGGCAATGGTCTGTGGTATAAGATACCAGGTATGGCTATAAAGTAACTGAGACGGATCCCACACACGACACATGACAATCAGTCTCATTGCTTTATAATCACACCAGGTACAAACACGGTTTTAGAAATCAGTTCTGAGACTCCCTCTTGAAGATTCAAGCTGGAAAAGGAGCAGGGAAAGCTGCACAGGTAGCCAAGGGAACCAATTCATGATGTTACTCATTCAAAGAACACTAAATAAGCACCACCTAATTTCAGTTGAAAAGCTGTTTGGGAAAAGCATTTAATTATTTCAGTATTTAATTAAACATTATTTATTGAGCACGTACTATGTTCAAGGCTCCTTCACATTTACCTTTCAAAGAGAATGGAGAATTACCTGCTGTGAAATAATAATAACTCTCTCACCCAGGTTCCTGGCCCAGGGCTCCTAAAACTCTTGAAATTTCCTAAGTGATAAAATTAGGAGCATCTTTCATCTTTGGTCTTTGACCTTGGTTCCTGACACAGAACTTCTAAATCTCATGGAATTTCCTGGGCGATAGGAGCATCTTCTGTTCTAATGAGACCTCTCTGGGTGGGCTCCTGGATAGCTTCAGGACAGGCACTGATCACCAGTAAGACCAAGCCATGACGAGAAGCTTGGAACTTTCAGTTCTTGTCCCCCAAATCTCTGGGAAGGGGAAAGGAACTGGGACTGAGTTAATGATTGATCATGTCTATGTGATAAAGCCTTCATAAAAATCCCCAAAATATGGGGTTTGGACAGCTTTGGAGTTGGTGAACATGTGGAGGTGCAAGGAGGGTGAGGTGCCAGAGAGCCCTAATCCTATGTAATTGTTCATCTGATTATCTTTTATTATATCCATTATAATAAACCAGTAAATGTATTTACCTGAGTTCTGTGAGCCATTTCAACAAATCTTTGAACCCAAGGAAGGGATTGGGGGAACCTTCATAGTCAGTTGGTTAGAAGTACAGATGATAGATAACCTGGGATGTGTGTTTGACTTGTGAAGGTGGGGTGACAGGGGGGAGGGGAATGTAGATCTTATGGGGCTGAGCCTTTAACCTGTAGGATCTGATGCTATCTTCAGGTAGATAGTGTCAGAATTGAATTGAATTATAGGACATCTAGCTGGTACTGCCGAGAATTACTTGGTGTAGGGAAAATCCCACACACATTTGACCAGAAGTTTCAGAAGTGCCTCGTGTGAGTAGTAAAGGAGAAATATACAGGGGTGCTTTTTCCTCCACACCTGCTCTTGATTACATGAAAACTGCATCTACCCTCAAAGGGCAAAGGAGACTCTTCAAGGGACTAGAGAGAGGAGCTAGACACAGGTAATCTCATCATACTGGTACAGAGGACACAAGGGAGAGTGGTGGGAAAGGAGACTGAGACACTGCAGGTCACACAAAATGAAAATAATTATGTATTATTGGAATACTAGTGAAGGTACCAAGTTCTTAACCATTTTAGGTTATAAATCCCATTCAAGAATCTAATAATAGGGGACATCTCCTAGGACGGGGGTGGTGAACCTATGGCACGCGTGCCCAAAGCGGCACGCAGAACAATTATTTCAGCACGCGGAGCTGTAAATACCATTTAAAAAATTATTGTTTATGCTCTTATAGACATAAAAATAATCGATACTTCTATCTCACTCGATGGGTTGGCACGCAAGTTGAGCGAGTATACTCTTATTTCATAAACTTTGGCACTCAATCATAAAAAGGTTCGCAACCCCTGTCCTAGGAGAAAAGCCCCTCCCAATTCTTCACCCATAAAGCTGATCTGGCCTCAAAGACCCTGATTTAAGGATGCCTCAGACACTTGACTTTATTTATTTATTTATTTATTTATTTATTTATTTTTGGCAGAGAGGGAGAGAGAGAGAGAGAGAGATACACAGAGACAGAGAGAGAACTGAACTAGGGGAGCTCCCAGTTCAGCATATGGTTCAGCACGGGCCGGGGCCGGGATTCAATCCTCGGTCCCCGGCGCTGCAAAGTGAGCGCCTAACCCACTGAGCCATCCCGGCTTCCCCCAGACACTTGACTTTTAAAGATTTGTGAAGACCTGGTCCAGAGGGGCTATTAATGCCAGAGAAAATGTAAGCTTCAGGATACAGCTAGGGTTAGATCAAGTAGTTTAGGATGAATTAGGCTGAAGTGACATAAACATCAAGGAGAAAGAACAACTATTTGGACATTCATCACCACTCTCACATCCTAAGCCCTTGGCAAAAACTGCTAATATATAAAACCTGGATATATGGCCTTAGAATCCTGTCTGTGCATTTCAACATGCCTGGCAGCCAGGATTAATTTTTCAGAGGTGAGAATTAAGCAAAAACCTAGTTGTCATCACTGCACCTATTTTCTTGAAAACTTTCTCCATTGTTATTCTTTAATGTGAATCTATGCTTTCACTTTCACAACTCAATTTTTTCTTTTGAGAACTTTCAAACTACAGAACAGTTTCAATACTATACAAACATGCATGCACTTTTTATTTAGATTTGTCAACTGGCAACATTTTATCTTTTCTATATGCATTTATTTTTATTGAGCCAATTGAGAGTAAAGTTGCAAACATGGTTTATTTCCTCCTTCAGCATTATCTCCTAAGAACAAGGACAAAATTCATTGATCATATTCAAGAAAATTAACTTGGATACAACAATGCTCTACAATAAATATACAGTCCACATTCAAATAGCTTTGCCTGGCTCTAATAAAGGCTTCCAGAACTGTTTAGTTTAGTACCCAGGACCAAATCAGGTCTTGGGGGCACTGTGCTTAGCTGTTTTCTCTTCTTAGTCTCAGATATAAAGTAGGTTCTTAGTTACTTTTGGTGTTCAGGACATCGACCTTTTTCAAGCATCCAGGCCTTTGTTTTGAAAATGTCCCTCACTCTGGATTTGTTTGTTTCCTCATGATTAGATCTCCAAAATAAACATTTTAGTAGGAATGCTACACAGATGACATTGTCCTTTGAGTGCAAACATTATGAAGAGCATGTTGAGTATTACCTTTACTGGCGACGGCAAACTTTTATCCCTTAGTTAATCTGCTATCAGGTTTCTTCACTGTAAATGAATAGTTTTTTTAATTAATAAGCAATCCAGGGGTGATGCTCAGAATATCCAGTTGCCCAAGAAGCTTTTATTTAATGTGCTCAGCACCCAGTGATGGTTGCCTGAATCAGTTACTACAATAGTTTGCAAAATGGTGATTTTTCTAACACTATAATTTCTTCTACATTGTGTAAAGTGGTTCTATAATCAGAGGCATTCACATCTTTTCCTATCTATCTTTTTTTCCTCCATGAAAATAACAGAATGGCTGAGTGGGCAATTTTTCTATAAAAAAGAGCCCCCCAACACTCCTAGCTATTCTATTTTTTAATGGGAAAAAAAGTTAAGTGGAAAAATATGGTAATTCTGCTATAATCCATGTGACAAAATTAATTTTCAGGGACCAACAAAAGTAACCTCAGAATTAAAATCCTTTGGGCTCTAGAGTCAGAATGTCTAGGTTCAAATTCTGGAAGGATACTTAACCTCTCTGAACTCCAGTTTTCTCTTTCAAAAAATGAAATATTAGAGGATGCTGGGATAGCTCAGCAGGCTGTGTTTGCCTTGCAACCTTGACGTCTGGGGATCAAATCCCAGCCCAGGACCATACAAACCCATGTGGAACTGTGGTGCAACTGGTAACCGCCAGGATGGTGGTGAAGGTTCTAGCTTCCCATGTAGGAGGCCCCTAGTTCGGTTCCCACCCTGCACGCCCCACATCCATGTGTGTGGAATGAAACTATGTCACAGCTAATGACATACAACTATAGAGACTACTCTGGGCTCTTCCCCCTTCTCTTCCTCTCATTTTCTCTCAAACAATAAATCTTAAAAAAAAAGAGAGATTGTCTGCAGGGCTCATGGCAGATGCTCAGTAACAGTTTACTGATAATCCTAATTGTATTATTATTACTCATACCAAGTACAGGAAGGCATTCTAAAGGAGGAAACTAAAAAGCCCCTGCCATATCAAGTACCTGCTGACCAACACAATCCTCCTGGCTTCCAAGAGGATTGTGCCCCTCAGCTCAGGGAGCCCCCTAGTTGGGAAGCATCAGAAATATACACCCCCTAACCCTTCCACTGTCTGTACTCTCTCGGGAATGAATCTCAGGGCAAGCCCAGTTTAGTCAGGCACTTAACTTTTTAACACCCAAAAAGGCAGATCCAGGAAGAGAGCAAATGAGTTGTCTAAGGTGCTGGGCCACAAGAAGAGAGGTGCTTTTCCTGTTTTTTTTTGTTTTGTTTTTTTACCTTTTTTATTGTAAGGCTACCTGTTGTTGTTTTTTTAAAGATTTATTTTATTGTTTTTGACAGAGACAGAGAGAAGGGGGAGGGCCCAGAGCAGTCTCCATAGTTGTATATCATTAGCTTTCGACATGGTTCTGTTCCATGCAGGTGGGTGGGGGCTGCACAGGGCGGGAACTGGGCTGGGGGCCTCCCACATGGGAGGCACGCCCCTGCGAGCCAGGGGCCAAGCTGGTGGGGGTGAGGTGGGGGGTGGAGCGAGAACCAAACTAGGGGCCTCCCGCATGTGAAGCACACCCCACCCAGCTCAGCATGTGGGTTTACACGGGCCAGGGCCAGGATTTGATCCTTGGTCCCTGGGGCTGCAAAGCAAGCAATCAACCTGCTGAGCCATCCCAGCTTCCCCTGTACCTGTTTTTTAAGAAAACAACCCTATGCAAAATCGCATTTGGCAGAGATTTTATGCCTTAACAGATAAACTTGTTCATTCAATTCAAATTAACTGATGAAGTTGTAAGAAATTTTAAAGTTCTTAGATAATTCTAGAAAATGTCCCATTAAAAAAAAGGGGGGGGGGGAAGGATGCTGCATTCCCCCCAGTAAGGTATCTCAAAGATACTTCTGTAACTTTTGATAGATTACTAGCAATGGCATCAGTTATTCCTATAGAAATCAATGACCTATTTCTATGTAAAGCAGGGCACATGCTTTAAGTGAAAGAGATTAAAATTGGTTTAAAGTTCTAGACTGGCTGCTGCTGAGGTAAGTTAGTTGTAACTCAGGGATTTTCTATAAACCTATCTCAATAAAGTTGCACAGATCAGCTGAGCCCTGCCACTTGTGTCTCAAATGAGTCTGCTCACTCATGGTCCGAGGCCGCCTCTTCACTCTTACTCCCAATGGCTTAATTGAAGTCCTTCTCAACTGTTTATCTGCAATACTTTCACTTCTTCAAACCTAGAACGCCTCATTCTTCTCACTTAGCCCCTTAAATAACTCAAAGAAAAATAAAGATACGCTACATTCTTTTATGAAATGAATACAGCAATAATTCTGACTGATGTACATGACAGGTTACATCAATTATAGGATGACTGGATTTGTCAATAGTTTTTCTGAAACATACATCTGTCATGTCAAAGCCTGTTCAAAGTTTTTGATGTGTCCCTTTGGTCAACTAAATAAAGTTCACACTCTTTACCTTGACATTCAAGGCATTTGAGAGCCAAATGGGCCTAAAGGTAACTAACTGATAGTCATGTGATGATAGACACTCTTTATTGACCCGATGAAACTGCTGGTCAAAATGACTAAAATTGTGGCTCATGTGGTCTAAGTGGAATGGAGGAGTAAAGTCTAGAGGAGGATAGGACAGAGGGCTCAAGAAACTGGAAGCTGCAACAAAACCGAATGACAGGAAGAGAGCTAGAAAAAGGGAAGGAGCATCAGTCAGATGATAGGACACTGGAGTTGAGATACAAGAAATACAATTCTGGAGAGGTGATCATTGTATCTCTTGTGTCTCCGGTGAGGTGAGTGCTCAAAGAACCCAAGGAAGGAATTTTAGGTTAGGGTGCTCACTTTCCACATGGACATTGAAGACAGCCAGATGACTGCAGGCCTATGTGTGGGTAAGTATGCCAGGAGTTAAGGCCTAGTTGGTACCTACAAGAATTCACAACATTGACTAAGCTGTAATTGTACTTAAGCTTGAACCTGAATCTGCTGCCACGAAGTTGACATATGGGAGGAAGCTCAGTGTGAGTCATTGAGTGACGCTAGTCATTTGATAGTTTCTTTTTTTTTTTTTTTTTTTATCTTTTCACATTTATAGAGAGAAATTATCTTTTTGTCTTCAGTGCATAGTTATTTCTATTTTACTTTTTGACAGATAGAGAGAGAGACAGAGACAGAGACAGTTAGAGAACCGAACTGTGGGAACTCCCCAGTTCAGCACGTGGGTCCTGCCTGGGCCGGAGCCGGGATTCGAT
>PVKE010020457.1:0-15305 GCA_004027555.1 Craseonycteris thonglongyai | reverse complement strand
GATAGTTTCTGATGACACAATGACCCTAGTTTGTCCTCAAAAAGAACAAGGGTCTACTGAGCCCTCGTTTCTTTATTTTTGGGGCAGGAAGTTCTCCCGTTTCATGTAAGTAGAGCAAAGGCTCAATGCCCAGCATTCAACTGCTTTGGGTCCTCTTCCCTTTTCTCTTTCTCCTCACCTTCTCTCAAATAAAATAAATCTTTAGGGGATGCTGGGATAGCTCAATAGGTTGGGTGCTTTCCGTGCAACCGCAAGGTCCAGGGATCAAATCCTGGCCCCAACCCGTGCAAACCCACATGCTAAACTGTGGTGCGAAACTGCTAACTAACCACTAAGATAGAAGTGAAGATTCTCGCCACCATGAGGAAGGCCCCTAGTTCGGTTCTGATCTATGTGGCTACACATCCACCTGTGTGGAATGAAACTATGTCAAAAACAAATAAAACAAAACTAATGAAGTACAACTATGGAGACTTCTCTGGGTCCTCCCCTCTTCTCTCTGTCACTCTCTCACCTTCTCTCAAAAAACCCCCCAAAAAACAAAACAACAAAAAACTAAAAATAAATCTTAAAAAAAAAAAAGTCAGCTTCTTTTCTTCTTATACTATCTTCCAACTGTATGATCTCTTCATGTAATCTGTTTTTCCACGTTATAAAAAGGAAAAGATGGTAGGAACAAAGACCTGAATGGAAGAGAAAGCCACTTTCTTCCTTCATAAGAGGGACAGAAAGGTAGGGGGAGTAAGTAGGAAGAAAAATCACCAGTCAGCAGAATCACAGAATCTTTTAGTTAAAAGAGTACTCAGAGATCATCTCCAACACAATATAGGAACCCCCAATAAACTACCAACTCTTTTTAGGTAGCTGGTTCTATACACAGGTGGTTCTGAGTATTCAAAAGTCCTTATAATGCCCATTTATGACTCTTGGATCTTTTATCTGGAGCACCACCAAAGGAATAAACTGTATTTCACTTACTGATGGTGTAAAATATCACCAACTACACAGTGCATCATTACTATGCATAACAATGAAGAAGACAAATCTTATCAATAAATTGTAAGATGCCACTAAATATAAGAAACAACCCAATTTCAAGGTGTATATCTGGGACCAATGAAAACTCCTCTCCACACAACAATCCTCCAGATAGTCAAAGGCAGCATCCCTGGAATTCCACCTCAGTTTTTTTTCCATACTAACTATTCTTAGAACCCAAATTATTTCTTTTTTTAGAAATATTTTTAAAGACTAACACAGAAAAGTTGAAAAAATATAAAAACTTCTGACATAATGCCCCATGACCCCAAATATTTAGTGTGTATGCTCCTATAAACAAAAACATTTATAAGCAAGGTATAACAAAAATCAAGAAGGTAACACTGATGTATCACCACTGTCTAATCTGTGAGTCTACTTGAGCTTCCCCAGTTTCTCAATAATGTTTTTTATAGCAATCCAAATCAGAACATTCATTTCATTTAGCCATCATGTCTCATTAGTGTCCATCAGTCTGGAACAATCTCAGAATTTCCTTGATGCTCACAGCCTTGACACTTTTGAAGATCACAGCCAAATTATTCTGTAGCATGTTTCTCATTCTGGATTTGTGTGGTGTTTCCTTGTGGCCAGATCAAGTCACATACCTCTGGCACAATAGCACAGGAGTGAGACTATGCTCTTTGGTCTATACTACCAGGTGGCACATTCTTGATATATCCCATTCCTGATGATGTTCACTTTGCTTAGCTGGTAAAAGTGCTGTCCACTGGGCATTTCCACTATGAAGTTACTCATTTCCCTCTTTGTAATTAGTAAATACTCTGTGGAGAGGTACTCTGATACTATGGTAGGTAAATCAAAATTTCTATATCAGCATGAACTCAGGGTTCCTGTTTTATTTAATGGGCTGAAATAATTACTCTCATCATTCATTTTGATACTCAAATTCCAAATGTTTGATAAAACATTGTTTAAAGATTTCTCCCATCCTGGTTTTTTTTTTTGGGGGGGGGGACATCAGTTTTTTTTTTGGGGGGGGTGACATCAGTTTTTCAATGTCTTTATTAATATAAAACACTAAAATGAATACAATAAATAGTTCCAATATTAAAAGCAGCATGACACTAACATCTCCCTCCCTGCATCTGAATGTTATATTCATGGGCGTTGCAGCCAAAGATTTCAATGTATTTTCTAGCAGCCATGGCAGATGTAAGCATACTTGGCTCGTGACTGAAATTTCTCAGGAGTTCTCCACTTGAACTGTTACTTAAGCCAGGTCTCCACAAACCCTTGTTACTAATTTTTGAACCCATGTGCAGGTAGACTTAATGAATATTTTCTATTTGTCGTTATAAGTGTTCTAGGATCCACCTAGTTTTGTATCATTTTCAAGTTAAGATACTTTTAACCTTTATCCCCTACCCAATAATTTTCTTAAATGGGTAGGGGGTAAAGGTTAAGCATACAGTTAGGCATTCCATCCAACCAGAGAAGATTTATGTTGAGAAGAAAGCAGCCTATAAAAAAAGGCAGCAGAACTCTAAAAGCCTTCAAATCTGTTATTTATATTTAAGAATCTATGTTAGAGAGCTCTGTGAACTTAACCATTACAAAAATGGATGATGGGGGCCAGGTGTCTCACTGTGGGAGTGGGAGTTTACAGATAAACAAGGGGAGGAGGCTAGAATGATCCATGTGATAATGGACTAGAGTTGGAGACATCAGTATGAACCCATTCTTAGCTTAATATAGATACAAACTGGTTACATACAGAAATATTTATAGATATGTTTTTTAGATGGTAATTATAATTTACATTATTATATTCTTGTAGCCTTAGCCCTGATTAAATCTAAAGGTTTCTCTATTGCACAACTAACAGGAATCAGGTTAATAATGAATGACTCTTAAATGTTTCCAATAGAGAGCAGATGGGCTATATTAAAATAACACCACTACCACCAATAGTAAATAAAAACCCATCTCATGGTTTAATTGTAAAAACTTAAGAGGTGTATAGTGTGCCCTCAAACTGTAAGTAAATGCTATACTAGATGCAAAATACACAAAGTGACCCAATAGAACTTGGATTATTAGGAGCTTGTAGGATAAAAGTGATCCAATGTATTTTTTTACTTAGTGAAGGCCCATAAGACCTGACTGCCTGCTATATACCCACCTTTCCTTTTGAAAGAAAAAAATTTGGAATGACTGTCATCCAAAGTTATGGTCTTGCCCCATTCCCAATGGTCCAACATTTCAGCAAGACAAACTATGACACTGAATTCCTATGAATGAGCCTTCCTAGCATTGTGGATTAATTTATGACCAAAAGGGGAATGTGCAGATGAAAAAAGGGCCACATACTAAACCTGACAAGCTCAGGTGAGGCCAGCATTGGCAGGCTCTACAAACTCAAGAGACCAAAATTAACCGTTAAAGATGATCTGAACATAAAAATTCCTAACTAAGGTGGGCCATGGCAGGTAGTCACATCTTTGTCCTTGTAGCTTCCTTAACAAAGGTCAATGTTTACCTTAAGTGAGCCTATTGTCATTTTGCATCTCAGATAACATACTCTTGGAATGTAAGAGCTATCCCTTTTTCCAGAGCCCCCTGGATCCCACCATACCAGAGCAGGAAACTAGAATTTCTCATTGCTATATTGTTCCGATTACCATATCTGTGTGTTGTAAAATGTTAACTATTAACTATCCTGTACCCACTAATGTAAAAGAAGCATGTGTCTTTCCAATTTACTTTTTATCCAATTTCAGAGATTTCCCGGCTTTCCTTTCTCCCACCCCCTTAATCTACCACTAGTGAATTTTATGTAACCATACTCCTTTGATTTTAATTTATAAATTGCAAAACTGCCATTTTCTGGCGCATTATCTCAATTCTTTGAGACTTTGCTTCCTGGCAATTGTTGTCAGTTTGGCTCAAATAAACTCTTATATACACCGGGGTCAGTATACACACACACACATTTCCTTGCTTGGTTAGCTAAGAGGGCCTAGAAGCAACAAAACCTCAATAGTAATAAGCACACCCAATATCCAGATTGCTAATATTCTCAAATAACTACAAACCAGGGTTCCTTGGAGAAATGGCTGAGTCCAAGACTGGGACAGAAAATATAAACAAGAGCCTGTAGCATCCTATAGTCTTCAGAAAGAAAGGAAGTGCTCAAAAGGCAAAACAAAAAACCCAACACCAATGGTTATGGGGGTATGTCAAAGGACATGGTACCCAACTGAATGAGCTTCCAATGACCAAAGCTGGAACTATGTGAGCAACAAAATAAACAAAGTAGTACTGTATTATAATATAAACTATAAAATAAATATCTGTGAGTACATACTGACATAAGTAAATGACTGAATAAATTAATAAATGAAGAAGAGACAAATCATCTATGCAGTATAATTCCAAGTATGTAATACTCTGCTCCAAGGAGGGGAGCCTAGCTTAAGGTGACCAGACGTCCCGATTTTTAACAATTTGTCCTGCGGCATTTTAAAAAAGTCCCGATTTTTGGAAAGAATGCATGACAAGCTAGGGAACGGCGGGAGATGGACCAAATTTTTAATCAAGAACCCCGTCCCCTCTGGTCAATGGTGTCCCGCTTTACCAATGTTAAAATCCGGTCACCTTAGCCTAACTCCTTGTGCATAGTGACCTCTTCCCAAAAAACACTGAGTGGACAGAGTGGAGAAGCCTGACAAACACTATTTCAGCCAGGTGATGGCTCATGTGGACAGTACGTACACTTGATATTATACAATGTGATGAACGGCGCTTCACCTCTGTGGCCTTCCTCCTCCAAATCCATATCCTCAGTCTAATCATGAGAAAAACATCAAACAAGTCCCAACTGAAGGACATTCTACAAAATAACTGAACAGCAGACCTCAAAACTGTGAAGGTCACCAGAAACAAGGAAAGTCTCAGAAATTGTCACAGTCAAGAGCATAGGACTAAACATAAATGTGGAATCCTGGATGAGATCCTGGCACAGAAAAAGGACTTTAGATAAAAACTAAAGAGATATGAATGAAGTACAGACTTCAGTTAATAATAATATCTCAATAATGATTCATTAACAAATATACCATACTAATAATGTATGATGTTAATACCAGGGGAAACTGGGTGCAGAATCTATGGGAATTCTTTGTATTAATACTATCCTTGTAATTTCTCTATTAATGCAACACTTAAAAAAAAATAGTTTATTTAAAAAAAGACTCATTACATTTTAAAAGGGAACAAACTCTCATCAGAAAAAAAGGAGGCGAGAAAACAAACCATATTTTTAAAATGCTAAAAGAAAAACACCATAAAACACAGAATTTTGTATCTATGTCCTTAAAAACTAATGGCAAAAAAGACATTTTAAGGGTGGGGGAAGAGTGAAGGGGCATCAAATATATAGTGACAGAAGGAAAACTGACGACTCTGGGTGGTGAGCACACAATACAACACATAGCCAATGTAATGTAGAATTGTACACCTGGAACCTATGTAATTTTACTAACCAATGTCACCCCAATAAGTTTAATAATAATAATAATAAGACATTTTCAGATAAATGATTAGAGAATTTATCACCAGCAGATCTACATTGCAAGAAATGATAAAAAAAAACAAACAAAACAGGCCCGGGTTGAAAGGGCAATGACAACAGATGAAACTCAGAACTGTAGAAAGTGTAGCAGGGTGAAGGGGGAGTGGGTTGCTAAAGGAGGAGGCTGCCCAGAGTATCCATAAATAGGCAGGCACCTCACAGATCTCCCTTCTGGTTTTGATGGAAGCTAGGGGGAGCTACCTGAAGTAGATGTAATTAGTGCTAATGGACTGAAACTGACAAGAACGAAGCTGCTGGCTGGTGGATGTGTAATTAGCGGTAATGGGATGTGACTGACAGGGGAAGAAACCCTCCTGTCAGTTACTGGCAAGGATATAAATATGGAAGGAGGGCTTTTTTGGAACCTTGAGGTGTTCTGCAGTCAGCAAGAAGCAGGCAGCTAGTCCCATCAAGAACAGCAGCGGACCAGGCCCAACCTTGGAAGCATAGCCGAAGAAGGTAAGGAGACAGCGGGCAGTGATGGGGCCATTGGGCTGGAAGACCAGAAATGGCCCCTCTGCTTCTGTGGAAGTCTGAGATCTACCTGAAGGACTGAGCACTGGCTGCCTATGCTTCCCAGAGGATGGGGAGCAGAGGAAGGGCAGAGACTGCTCTCTTCTCCACTGTGCCTTTTTGGACTTTGTTTTATGTTGCATCAGAGATCTGCGTGGAAGATCATTCTGCAGCCTCTGGTCTTCTCTAAAGGATGGTATTATTATTTTTTTTTTTACATTGGGTATATCTCTTCACGTATTTATTTATTTATTTTTTATTTTTTTATTGTTAAATTTAATGGGGTGACATTGGTTGGTAACAATCAGACAGTTTAGGATGGTATTATTAAAAGGGAGAAGGGCTCCAGGTGCAGTCTAGGACAGGTCTAGGGGTGGTAGCAGGGTTCTCTTTGCATGTTGTACGTAGCTCTGAAATAAAGGCTCTCTCCTTTCTTCCACCCAACCTCTGCCGTCTGGGGTAATGAGTGCCCTTGTAATAAACACTTATTCTATGAATTAACTCCTGTGTCAGTCTATTGGCTGAACAGTGCAGGCAGCACAAGCCTGGACAGTTTCCCTCTGATAACGAAAGGAATGAAGAACTCCAGAAATGTTAACTAGTAGGTAAATATAAAAGCCTATCCCATTCCCCTCTCCAAAGAGGGACCCTTTTCATTCCTCCTCTAATGGGTAGGCTTATAGTTTGACAGAGTCTCAACAGGGGCAGAAACGCCCTCTTAGGGAGTTATCTGTCTGGAATCTCCAAGAAGGGTTTTATACTGAAACAAACATGGAGGGGGGCTACTGACATCTACTAGGCATGGGTCTGGGAGGATAACCATTCTGTAATGCAATAGTCCTGAAGGCAAAGAATTATCCTGCCCCAAATATCCATTATCTGCATCCCCAAGAACTGAGGAGCACTGAAAGGCACCAATGAAAGGGTCGGGGAGCCCCACTACACTTCTGAGGTCTGCAGTAGGCTGCCTCTTTCCCACTCCTCAGCAGCTGTGCCTATGGGCCTAGCTGAGCTTATGGGTCTAAGTTCTGGGTCACTATCATAAAACAGCCTTTATGTAAAAAATGTCTTCTAGCCTGTAATCTATGGAACTGACCCATTTCTAAACCAGTATTCTAAACCCTTGTAGATCCTTTGTATTATTTTATCTCCCTCCTCTTTGCTGCTGGAGAGAAAAGAATAAGTGTGAGAAAGATAAAAAGGCAAATTAAGCAATGAGTTACAACAATTTACTCAGGATTGCATCGAGCCTGCAATATCTAAGACAGGAAGGCTAGCCGAAAAATCATCTCAATTATCTGACAGAAGGGGGCTCTCCCCTTCCACTTAAGATTTAGAGAATTAAAAAAAAAATCAGAGCTTATAAAAAGGTTTTGCCCACTTGTGGAATTAAATGTGTAGAAAACTAATGATGTGCAACTATAGAGACTGTTCTGGGCCCTTCCCCTTCTCTGTCTGTCAAAAACAACAAAAATAAATCTTTAAAAAAATATTTAAGAAAGTTTTAAAACTTCAGCAGTTATTTTAAAAAAGTTATTATTTTTAAGGAACTGCCTAAATGTTTCAGTTTTAGATTTTTTTGGATAATTCTGAATTTTTTAAATAATATATGCATTTTTAAAAAAGATACAATTTAAACTCTTATTTCCTGCCATAGCACTATATTTAAACTGCAGCCTCCATCTTTTCTGAGGCAATTAAATCCAAATTCAACTAGAAGCTGAAAACTTTAAACAGTAAAACAATAGTATAACTATTATTTTTTCTTGATGGGTTTTTAGAATAAGATAATAAGACTTATATTAAATGGCCCAAATTATGGATATTTAGAAGTATATCACAATGTGATTTATCTTGTTTTCATAAAGTGTGATTTTTATGTTCACAAAGTGAATATTCTACATTTTACAAAGTATGATTTTTTCTAGTCACTGCTAGGTAGTAAATAAAGACCTATGTAAGTTTTTTATTTTTAAGAGACAAGATGAAAAAAAAAAAAGTGAAGAGGGGATGCCGGGATGGCTCAGAGGTTTGAGTGCTTGCCTTGGAGACATGGGGTCCAGGAATCAAGTCCCGGCCCCGTCTGTGGACCCATATGCTGACCTGGGGTGTGCGTCCATGTGGGAGGCCCCCAGTTCAGTTCTTGCCTGGGCGTGCTTCCCATGTGGGAGGCCCCTGGTTGGGTTCCCACCTTGCGTGGCCCTGCATCCATCTGCGTGGAATGAAACTATGTCAGAACTGATGATGTGCGGCTGTGGGGACTGCTCTGGACCCTCCCCCTTCTCTCTCTCTCTCTCTCTCTCTCTCTCTCTGTCAAAACAATAAATAAAAAAAAGAGAGAGAAAGGTGCAGAACCATTCAACTTAATTATGTTCTGCCAAAGGAACAATAAAATTTGCTACTGCTGATTAATAAAAAGCTAGAAAAGCAACATTATTACTTGGTTCCCTGTTTTATCTAAATTGCCTCACCTTCCTTTTAACAATGGAAAGAATATCCATATTCTTACAGGCATACAAATAAAACTATTAAAGAAATTTTCAATTTCACAGTAGTTTGACACAATTTAAGACTGTTCATAGCAGTAAAGTCTATATAAATTTTTTAGAACCAGGAAATTAAATCCTTAACTTTGAGACAAATGTGCATTATTTTAAACTACCCAAGAGCATATAACTTCCCCTTTATACTGACACATATCCGCTAACTAAATTACAAAGAACTCATTCTGCTAACTAGAGGTAACAAATAAAACCACAAACTGAGTGGTCTTTCCTGTCAATGATGTCATGAACACTGTACTGGGAAAATGTCCTTCAGTCACCAGATGAAGGGCATCAATTAGAATAAACATGAGCAAGCTCTTGAAACACTGTTGACAAGAAAACAAAATACTTATTCTCAACAATGTAGAATTTTAAAATTAGTTATATTAATAGCATATGTCCTTAAATTGAAAGAAATCTTGACAAAGCTAAACGTCTTCATGAAATCATTTCAATGCAGCACACTTATTTTGTCCCAGGCATGTTGCTGACCACTGCAGAGAACAGAAAGATACGACACAAAGTTCATTTAAAAACACTTTCAGGGGAAGCCGGGATGGCTCAGTGGGTTAGGCACTCACTTTGCAGCCCCAGGGACCGAGGATCGAATCCCGGCCCCTGCCCGTGCGGACCCATATGCTGAACTGGGGAGTGCCCCCAGTTCGGTTCTCACTGGGGCAAGACCCTGGCCCAGTTCCTGCCCTGCGCAGCCCCACCCACCTGTGGAATGAAACTATGTGAAAAAACCAATGATGTGCAACTATGGAGACTGTTCTGGGCCCTCCCCCTTCTCTCTGTCTCTGACTGTATCTCTCTCTCTCTCTCTGTCGAAAACAATAAATAAATCTTTAAAAAATAAAAAAAATAAAAAAAAAAAAATAAAAATAAATAAAAACACTTTCAGGACTCTTCCTACTGCTAGTCAAGTAGCCAAATAATGACAACGTAAAAGGAAAAGGACAATAGTGTCAAAGAGGCACAAAAGAGCACTCTGAAGACTGTGAGGGCCTTGGATTATAAACTCACTGAGGGTGTGATCCAGGGATCTTTTTCCAACTTTCACCTGTTTGTATTAACTTAGAATGGTTAGCACAGCTTCTTTATTCACATGAAGGGTGGGCAGAATGGACATGTGAGCAAGAAAAGGTAGAACAGAAATCTATGGGTCCACCCCTCGAGACCTGGAGTTACAGGTAGTGGTGGGATCTGATGCATAAGTCCTTACCCCTTATGTGGAAAGTGCTGTCCTACAGGGAGAGAAGGGAATCTGTGGAGGGAGAAAGCGGCTGTAACACATTAATGAGCCAGGCAAGCAAGCAGTTCTCAGTACACACAGATTTCTATTGTTCTCCACAACAGGGACTCATTGCCTGCCACAGAATTAGACCTAGAGTCACAAGAGTCCTCGCTCAGGAGGCAACTTGACCTATGTCACAGAAGAAGTCTGTGGAAAAATTGGGACTATAATCTAGGTTTTCTGTCTTTACTTCCTTGTTTCTCAAAGCAAGGTCTGTGGACCAGTGTGTCACAGTATCATCTGGAAATCTGTTAAAAATACAGACTCTCAGGCTGTATCCGAGATCTACTGAATCAGAATCTTCATTTTAATGAGTCCCAGGTGATTTATGTGCACATCAGAGTTTGAAAAGTACTCCATGTTTCGAGGTGTGCAATTAATAAATTACAATGTATGAGTTCTTACTTTCTCACATTACTCTAAGTTTCTATGTATTCAATTATAATATAAACCTATATCCTATTGCTAAATCTGCTCTAAAAATAGTCCATTAAAAAAACAAAATAAGGTCTTATAATGCCTGCCACATACATAGTAAGTGCTCAATAAATTGCAACTATCAAAAGTTACATTAGATATATACTAAGTGCTTCCATAAGAAATGAACAATACTTTTCCTACTGTAATTACACTAATTACTAAGTCAGTTTCAACAATGATCCTGACAAGATAAAAGCACCTCTTCAAACAGGTAAGCCTTGATCCATGACATAACTGGATGAATTATTCTAAATCTAATACATTATTTTTCAGTTACCAAGTGAAATGTAGAAATGTAAAATAATGATTCAATCACAGCCAGTTAATAGGAGGGGTGGTCAAGAAATTTGCAGAATGGGAGATTATCTGAGAGGTGGGAGTACTAATGCACAGTTTGATAGTGTGACTCATTATTAGTATAATATATGCGCCAAACTTCGACCAAATTGCATCTGTGTTCCTTCAGATGCTGCTGAAGAAGCACATTAAACATGAAGAAAACCCCAAGTATGGATAAAATTAAATTTCGTGCTGTCATTAAGTTCCTCACAAAACAAGGGAAAACACCTCAAACCACTTTGGAAGAGATGTTAGCAGTTTATGGGGGACTTTTGACCTCTAAAATCCATGGTTTACAAGTGGTGTAGACTATTCAAGCAAGCCAGAGTCCACTGAAGACAACCTTTGTCCAGGATGCCCTGTTGAGGCCCCTTCCTTAGACATTGTCAAAACATTTCAAAACTTGTAGTGGAAGATGCCAGAGTGTAAAAAAAAGCAGCTTGCAGAAATGGCTGGAGTATCACCTACAACCATTTTGAATATTCTCCACCAGCATTTCACGATGTGAAAAGTCAGTGCAAGATTGGGGAAGCTGGGATGGCTCAGCAGGCTAAGCGCTCGCTTTGCAGGCCTGGAGACTGAGGATTGAATCTCGGGTCTGGCCCAGGCGGACCCATATGCTGAACTGGGGTGTGCCCCTAGTTCAGTTCTTGTGGGGCCAATGCAGGAGGCTCCCGGCCCAGTTCCTGCCCTGCGCAGCCCCATGCCCACCTGTGGAGTGAAACTATATGGAAAACTAATGCTGTCAACTATGGAGACTGCTCTGGGCCCTTCCCCTTCTCTCTCTGTCAAAAAACAATAAAAATCTTAAAAAAAGAAAAGATGGGTACCGAGGATACTCATGCTGCTTCCAACACGCCCCCTCACTCCAAAACACCAAAAAAACACAGCGCATCGAGTGTTCATGACAGTTTGAGGTGAGAGAGAGAAGTGGGGAGGGCCCAGAGCAGTCTCCATAGTTGTACATAATTAGTTGTGACATAGTTTCATTCCACACAGGTGGATGTGGGGCGGCGCAGGGTGGGGACTGAACTGGGGCCCGCCATTGTGGGAGGCGAGAACCTTCACCCTCATCTCAGTGGTTACCAGTTGTGCCACAGTTCAGCATATGAGTTTGCATGGGCTGGGGCCGGGATTTGATCCCCAGACCTTGTGATTGCAAGGCAAGCACTCAACCTGTTGAGCTATTCCAGCACCCCCAACAAAAGTGAAGTTTTAAAATAGATTGTCATTGGAGGTAAAACTTGGGTTCATCATTATAAGCCTGAGTCAGAGCAGGAGTCTATCCAGTGGAGTGAGAAGGGCAAAGCCACCTCCTAAGAAGCTCAAGGTGTCATAATCAGCTGGAAAAATTATGGCTACTGTTTTTTGGGGATATAGAGGGCATCCTGCTGCTTAATTACAAGCATAAGGGTGTCACAATAACTGGACAGTACTATTCCAGTCTGCTGAAACAGTTACAAGAATCTGTGAAGGAGAAAAGAAGAGGAAAATGGACCAAATGGGTGTTGCTCTTGCATGACAATGTGCCCGTGCAGAAAAGCAATGTTGTATTGACTGCTCTTTATGACTGTGGCTTCCAACAATTAAACTACCCTCTGTGTAGTCCAGACCTGGCTCTGACTATTATTTGTTCCCAAATATTACAAAAAACAGCTTCATTGGAAGAAATTTATAGCTGATGAAGTTAAAACTGCAATTTGAGGGCAAAAACAAAATATTTTTCTTCCAAGGGTATAAACTTATGAAAAGTTCTGACAAGTTTATTAGGGTTAAGGGAGAATATGTGAAAAAGGGAAAATAATAGTTTTTCTTATACTTTTTCTCTTTAATTCCATGAATTTCTTGACCACTCCTCATAAATGCAAGTTTTATAGGCTCTTATGATCATTACATAAGGAAAAAAATTCAGCTAAGGGGAAAAGACATGCATCTCAACAAACAAATGATAATACCAAATATAAATATAATCAGAATTATACTGAAAATGATATGGTTTCAGCAGAGGCGGAAGGCCTACCTTTGAGGCACTTACTTCTAGGAGAAAAAACAAATCATAACCTCTTTCTTTGTTTACCTGGATGAGTCATGGTGACTGGCTCCTCTTTGGACTTATTATTATAGATGACTACAGCAACTGCATTGTGGAAAGCAGCCCGTGATATTTTCTCTTTAAATGTGCAATTTCCCCTCTGCAGCAAGGCAATCCACTGTTTGATATTAGGAGGGACAAAGAAGCGTGTTTGAGGATCACAGCCCAGATGATCAGCAACTAAATGGAAAAGAAAAAATATATAATAATTTTTTCTCAAGTAAAGAAATAAAATCAATCAAGCTTTATCATAGTGCCCACTGTTCTCTTAATACCACATAGCTCTAAAGCACATCACTGTCCTCAGAACTATGAATATATCCAACCAAGGACATTATAATGAATTTGAATCCTTATCTGTACAGCAGAGAGACCCTTGTAATGGAAAATTAAAAGTGAAAAGTTCTGTTTAAGTTTACAGATTGACAAAAATAAAAAAAAGACTATAAGATCCAGTGGAAGTTGGTGAAGAGAGCTGAAAAAAGGCAAATACACAAAACCCCTGGAAAGACTGATCCACACCTGACTTCTGCTCATTCACTTGTACTTACTGGTCACTCCACATCCCACCTCCTACCACTTCCATGAGGAGACTGGTTTCGCCTGGGGTAAATGAGGAAGCCAAGCTAATCTTTGGTTCAGTTACCAAGTGGTCTTGTTGAAATGTAAGCATGTTTGAACAAATTTCTTAATAAGTGTCTAAGGAAATTAGAAAAGTTCATATCTGGCCTGTATTTGAAAGTTTAAATAGCCAAAGTAATACAAAATTAGAATAAATAGGTCATTTCTCTAATTTATATTTATTGGTAAAAATTACAGTTCCACATTAGGATACATATGTTAATTAGGGTGCTATTAGGTCAGTACAAAAGTAATTGTAGTCTCAGACCATGAAGTTTAAATCATTACAACTAGGTTCAAATACATCTTTATTAATCAAAATAGGAACCATTTCAATCAACACATTTTTGGCAATGAGAAATAAGTTTGTTTATTCCTGTAGCATAAAAATCTGTGCCTTCAGGGTAGCAGACTGGATTAAAAAACAAAATCCAACCATATGCTGCCTACAAGAGACACACCTCAGCCACAGGGACAAAAATAGACTCAGGGTAAAGGATGGAAAACAATACTCCAAGCAAATGGCAGTCAGAGAAAAGCTTGAGTGGCCATACTGACTTCTGATGAAATAGACATCAGGATAAAAAAAATAATAAGACATAAAGATGGACATTACACCTTGATAAAAGGGACAATACACCAAGAAAACATGACACTCATCAATATATATGCCCCCAATCAGGAAGCAATTTATAAAGCAACTACTAACAGAACTAAAAGGAGATTTTGACAAAAATACAATCATAGTAGGGGATTTAAACACCCCCCTGAAAACATTGGACAGATCATCCAAGCAGAAAATTAATAAGGAAATTGCAGCTTTAAATGATACATTGAGGGAAGCCGGGAAGCCTCAATGGGTTAAGTGCTCACTTTGCAGCCCATGGAACTGAGGATCGAATCCCGGCCCCGGCCCATGTGGACCCATATGCTGAACTGGGGAGTGCCCCCACTTGAGTTCTCACCGGGGTGTAGACCCTGGCCCAGTTCCTGCCTGGTGCAGCCCCGCTCCCACCTGTGGAATGAAACTATGTGGAAAAACAAATGATGTGTAACTATGGAGACTGTTCTGGGCCCTCCCCCTTCTCTCTGTCTCTGTCTATGTATCTCTCTCTCTGTCAAAAACAATAAAAACAAATCTTAAAAAAAAATAAAATAAATGATACATTGCAGGAAATGGACATAATTGACATTTACAGGTCATTCCATCCTACAACACAGGGCTATACATATTACTCTAGTGCACATGGAACATTTTCAAGGATAGACCATATCCTGGGACTGAAATCCAACCTCACCAAATTTAAGGGCACCCAAATCATACCAAGTGCATTCTCAGACCACAAAGCATTGAAACTAGAGATCAATTGCAAAAGATCAAGTGCAGAGAGAACCACATATACGTGGAGATTGAACATCATGCTACTAAAAAGTGACTGGGTCAAAGAGGAAATAAAACAAGAGATTAAAAAATTTGTAGAAACAAATGACAATGAAAACATGATGTACCAAAATTTCTGGGACACAGCGAAAGCAGTATTAAGAGGGAAATTTATAGCATTACAGGCCTATCTCAAGAAACAAGAAAAACTACAAGTAAACACCCTCACATCTCATCTTATAGACTAGAAAAAGAAGAACAGAGGTCCCCCAAAGCCAGCAGAAGAAAAGAATTCATAAAAATCAAAGCAGAACTTAATGAAATTCAGAATAGAAAAACAATAGATAAAATTAACGCCACAAATAGCTGGTTCTTTGAAAAAAGTCAATAAAATTGACAAA
>PVKE010020456.1:0-27605 GCA_004027555.1 Craseonycteris thonglongyai | reverse complement strand
GTGTGTGTGTGTGTGTGTGTGTGTTCTCCAATTGGAATTTGACTCTTGGACCAAGTTATTTTCCTGTGGCAATTGTGGTAAAAACACTGTGGTAAAAACATTGATATATGAGTGGTCACACTACAGACACCTGAACATGGCCTTCTTGTTTGGTCTACTGCTGTGGCTTGGTGGCCTCTGGGCTGTCTGAGGATGCATGTCATTAGAGTTCCTTCTGCTCACCTCACATCAGCTCACTAATTGTTCCCCATCCACTGCCTGATTCTGAATAGGTGAGGGGTATGGTAACCTGCATTGTTTCCAGAATTTCAATGCCAGATTTATAAAATATTATAAAGGCTGGCTTGATTCTTGAAGAATACTAGAAAGAAAACTAGTCTATATTACTCACTTCCCAGTACCTCTGGTTACCTGTGTCCTTGTTACAGGTCATTTTGCCCCAACAGCTATCTCATCCCTTTTCTGTTTTTATGTTCACTGGCCTCATTCCATCCACCTTCAAATATTTTATACTTCCCTTATCTTGGGAAATAAAATACACAGAAACACCTGTGCTTGACTGCTTGGGTTTGCTCCCACCCCTTTCTGTACACGTGGTCCAATGTCTCACTTACTTTACCACCAGCTTCTTGCTGTGATATATCTGTTACTCTTATTTCCTCTTCCTTCAATCCTTTCCTAAATAAGAGCCCCAAACAATAAAGTACTTCCTTTTTGTCAGGCACTGTTCTAACCATTTTACAAATATTAATTGACTTTATTCTTTGAAGTTGGCACTATCATCATCTCCTCTTGACAAATGAGAAAACTGAGGCTCAGAGTGGTAAAATAACTTGTTCATGGTCATGCGCAGCAAATGGCACAGCATGAACTCAAATGCAGGTGGTCTGGTCCAGAATATGTGCTAACTATGCTCTACGCTGCTTCACTATCTCCAACACTCTGTAACAATTTCATCCCCATGACAGGAAAACTAGGCTCAGGGAAACCTTGGGGATTTACTATCATCTCTCTAGTATTGTAATACTTGGACTAGATATACGGTACCCACACTGCATATAAAGACCTAATATTATAATATAAGATTGTCCCTTTCTTTTTATATAAATATAACAAATCTTCATTTATCTGTAATGAACAAATAATTTTGATGAGGGCTGAAATACATTTTATATACCCATGATACATAAAAGGGGTTGATTGGTCAAAGTAATAATATAAATCAGTATAGGCCTTTATCTACTCCAGGGGGGGGGGATATAAATAAGTTTATAATATTGAAGTGTAAATCCAGGCTTCTGATACCAAATGAGTTTTACCTGATCCAGACAATAATGTATATTAGGGGTCCCCAACCCCTGGGCCACAAACTGGTATGGGTCTACAGCCTGTTAGAAACTGGGCAGCACAACAGGAGGTAAGTGGCGGGCAAGTGAGTGAAGCTTCATCTGTGTTTACAGCTGTTCCCCATCACTTGCATTACTACCTGAGTTCTGCCTCCTATCAGATCAGTGATGGCACTAGATTCTCATAGGAACATAAACCCTATTGTGAACCACACATGTGAGGTATCTAGGCTGCACAATTCTTATTAGAATCTAATGTCTGATGATCTGAGGTGGAGCTGAGATGGGGATACTAGTGCTGGCGAGTGGCTGCAAATACACATAAATATTAGCAGAGAGGTTTGACTACACAAAAGCCATAACAAATCATTTACTTGCAGACTCATATCAAAATCCTATCAGTGAGTGGCAAGTGACAATTAAGCTGCATCTCGTGGCAGGTTTTATAGTGGCAAGTGAGTTGATGTACTTCAGTTGTACAGGTGTATCTGGTGGCAGGCTTTAAGTCAGAACCTGACATTGATTATAGCCCATGTATGGCCCTCACATTGTTTTATTTACTATTTCCATCCACACCTCTTTCCCATACTTGTCTGAGTCACAGTTTTGGTAAAGCCTATAAGCTAACCCTAGCCAAAATAACTAAAAATCAAATGTCACTGGAGAGCTTTGAAAAGGGGGAAAGACCCAATGATGAGACAGCAGAAGACTCTAAGACTGCCAACAAAAAGAAAGCTGCATTTAAAAGAAAATATCAAGAGTCCTACTTAAATTATGGGTTCATTGCAACAGGTGATTCACATTCTCTAAGCCCACTTTGTACTATATATAGTGACTGGCTATCCAACAAAGCCACGAAACCTTCAAAACTGCTTTATCACACAGAGACCAAAGCATCCTGCATTAAAAGACACTTTAAATGATGAACTGGGGGGATATGATTCCAAATTTAGTGACTCCCAGTGCCCATCAATCATTTTTCTTCCCTCCAATACAGCCTATATACTGTCTCCACAATTCTCATCCAGAATGGGCTCCCATTCCTTTTGGAATATGCACAGCCTAATTTTCTTTCAAGGGCTAATTCAAATCTCACTTTCTTCATGAATACTTGGGTACCATACCACTTTTGCTTAAATTATTTGATAGTAAAGGAAAAGAACTCCATATAGCTAGAAATGGGGATATTTGGATAGAGTCAGTATCACTTGCTGAATAGCATTATCACCCGACTATAAGCTCCATGGAAGCAGGGTTCATATCTAGCTTGTTTTTGCTCTACACCCACATATCCCAGTACCTGGCACAAAGGATGAACTCAATAAATATTTGTTGAATAAATGAATGAATGATCTTTTCAATAAGACACTAGCTCTTGTATATTTGCACTAAAGAACCCAGCATGATGTCTGGCACAGAGGGGCAGTCATGAGTAATTGCTGGCTGATTTACAAAGTACTGCATATGTAGAGGGGAAATTTTTTCTTTAAGCTTAAGATAACTACGCACACCTGGTCAAATTCACATCCTGCCTTATCTTTTATGTGCTCCCTAGCTCTATAAAGGTAAACTATGCAAAAGAAAGAACAACTAATTTATAATCAGCCAGATAGTACACTAGAGGCTAATCCTTCCCTGCATCGTCCTTGTTACTCACTGATTCATTCAATTTGGTCGATTTTTTCACTTCTGGAGTTTTCTGGCTCCTATAACCAGGAGTATGCTGTGCTATCCTCAGAGTAGACTTTAAACTGAGCCTGGTTCCTAAAATATCCTGGGCTATGGAATCTGTTGCCGTGGATAACATGAGCTGATCAGAGGCCTGTTAGTGCCCATAATTGTTGGATTAAGTACTGAAAACTTGTTAGTAAATCCACAATACTAATGGCTTAGCTATTGTAGTTGTCTGTTATGTTGGCAATTGATCTAAGTAACAAAATTATTTTAACTATTCAAAATTGCTCTACTAATAAAAGAATAAGGGTAACCCAAGAACTCACATCCTGTTTATAAATTTAAAAGAAAAAAAAATTTTTTTAAATGTACTTTCTCAAAGATGAGAAAAAATGAAACAGTACAGTTCAGAAAAACAGAGAAGGCATTTTTGTCAAACAATAACAATATTCTGAACAATCTCCATACTGTCTTCCATAGTTGTACCAATTTGCATTCCCACCAGTGGTGTATGAGGGTTCCTTTTTCTCCACAGCCTCTCCAGCACTTGTTATTCCTTGATTTATTGATTAAAGCCATTCTAACAGGTGTGAGGTGGTATCTCATTGTGGTTTTGACTTGCATCTCCCTAATAGGTAGTGAAGTTGAGCATTTTTCATATGTCTGTTAGCCATTTGTATATAGTCATGGGTGAAGTGTCTGATTCCTCAGAAAATTGGAAATGGGGCTACCCTTTGACCCAGCAATCCCCCTTCTGGGTATTTACCCCAAAAACTTGAAAACTTTAGTCCGTAAAAACATATGTATCCCGACTTTCACTGCAGCCCTGTTCACAGTGGCCAAGACATGGAAACAACCAAAGTGCCCCTTGGTAGATGACTGGCTAAAGAAGCTGGGGTTCATATACACAATGGAATACTGCTCAGCAATAAGAAAAGATGAAGTACTGCCATTTGCAACATGGGACAGAACTTGAGATCACCATGCTAAGCTAAATAAGCCAGACAGAAAAAGCTAAGAGCCATATGACTTCACTCATATGTGGAATACAAAACTGAAAGCAACAAAGACACAAAAACTCATGGACACAGTCAATAGTTTAGTGATTACCTTAGGTTAAGGGGGGAGGGTGGTGAGAGTGGAGGGAGGGGGAGCTAAATATATGGTGATGAAAGAGTACCTATGTAATTATTACTAACCAATGTAACCTTTAATAAAATTAAAAAGAAAAGAAAAAAGAAACAATATTCTTTAGATATTTCTTAAGTATTTTCTTGGATTGCTAACAGTAGATTGTCCAGTCCCTTCTGCACACTCAGGGCAACCCTTCCATCATTATAGCCCCAGGGAAATGGGAGAGCAAAAGTCAACTTGAGAAGAAGGAGGAAACAGCATGGAGAGGCCTTGCAGATAGAAGCCCTTCCTCTAGTGCTAGGTCAAGGGGACAATATAGAAAAAGAAGTGGGAGACCACATTCTTACTTCTCTACCACAATTGCGTTAGCATAAAACCTCACAAGCGAAAGGGTGACAAAAGAATAGAAACCCTGAATAGAAAGAAGGGTTATAAGCCATTGAGGATATAGCCTCACAAGGTGTCCTGGTGCATGTGTGTGGACACTTCAGTAGAAGAGGAATGGCAGACTCAGGGACATGATGCTTCTCTGAATGACCCTCTAGACTCCACATGATGAAGAAGGACCTCCACCAAGTCCTCTCTGAGGTTCATGTAAGAAAGAGGAAAGCTGGGGAAGCCAGCATGGCTCAGTGGGTTAAGCGCTCACTTTGCAGCACCGGGGACCGAGGATCAAATCCCGGCCCCGGCCTGTGCAGACCCATATGCTGAACTGGGGAGTTCCCCCAGTTCAGCTCTCTCTCTGTCTCTGTATCTCTCTCTCTGTCAAAAACAATAATAAACAAACAAACAAACAAACAAACTAACTAAAAAAAAAAAAAAAAAAAGAAAGACAGAGGAAAGCTGAACACCAGAGAGACTGACTTGGAGCTGCTATGTTTAGGGCCAGTGTGACACCCTGGCAGAGGCAGCAATTCCCATGAGTGGACAGATCAAAGCAGCATCCAGAAAGGAGAAAGTGGCAGAGCCTTGAGGGGCTATTGTGCCATTGAGAAAACTGTGGGCTAAGTCAGCCAAGTGAGAGCACAGGGCTCAAAATGAGCTGAAGAAATATTTCATGGGTTTTACCAGCCCTGAATCAACAGTGGATGCCAGCAGCAATCAGGCAAATGGGAAGCCTAACTTCAGCTCTAGGTGGGGTGGGGAGAACCCAATAGGCAGGACCAGGAGCTGAATATGGACAAGCTGCTTCTCCTTGTCTGCCCTCATTATTATGAGGAGAATATAAGCGTTCTCCCTCACACAGATGTCATCTTGGCTAAGAGGAAGAGAAGCTGAGAAAACACATGAAGAAAGAACATTTCTATCAAAAAGACTGAGTTAATGCAAACTGTGAAAAATAGATGGATAAAATACCTTCAATGGTAAATCTAAGAATGTGTCCTCTACTATCCCACCACCCAGCTCCTGACCCATCCAGCAGAGAACATGGATTTGTGCGGAAATTTTTCTCTGCATGGAAAAAAAAAAAAATAAAGACATTTTTTAAAATACCTAAATTGTAAACCGTACACTTTTCACCCTATCCATTATCAAAAGTAGAGACTCTAAGAGCCAAACAGATGCTCCCAGTGCTGAATAAATATGGTGGCCCCTTTAACAACTCTGTGAATATGAGCATTTGTTTTCCAGTTTAATGCATCATGAAGGTGACTCAGAAGAAAACTGAAACAGTGCCCAGAATGACTGATGAATAAGTCATCCTAATTCCAAAGTGAAGAATATATGTCTAAAGACAAATTAAATTTAATCATAGGGGAAAGTTTTGTTCTGTTGTATAAATTGTTATCAGAAACAGTCACTAAAGTGTCTCATTTATTGCAATTTTATGTTGTTTTTAAAAGGTTAATCACAGCACATGTAGTTCAGATAGAAAGAAAATAACTAAATGCACTCTTATGGATATTACCAAGTCCATAGTGGAGAAGGATTAATAAGATTAAAGACTGTCATAAATATGGTAATTACAATTAATAATGAATTTCATGATAATCCTTATTCTCCAGATTAGAGCTGATTTGATTAACCTCTGTGCACTTGAGTGTTCTAGAGGATTTCCTAGTCCCTGAAGCTGCAGGTGTGGTCACTGTCAGAGGCAAAACATTTACATATATAGGAAGTAACCTGATCCCCTGCTGTCCCTTTTATGCATAACAATAACCCACAACCATTCAATACAATCAAATTAAATCAGAGTCAATAACACTGTCAAGAGACTTATGATTGAATATGAACAGAAGCTATCAAGGGTCTAAATATCAGGCAAATAAATTCCATGGAATATGGTGAGGGAAAATGAGCTGATTCTGGGTGGTGAGCACATAATGTGATGTATAGACAATGTAATGTAGAAATTGTACACCTGGAAACAATGTATTTGATATCAATCAATGTCACTCCAATAAATTTAACAATTTAAAAAAAAAAAAAAGAAAGAAAGAAAGAAATTAAAAATAAACCAAGTCAATGGAGCAGTGAAGGTCAATTCAATTTAGTGTTCATTGATTACATATCTATTATGTATAAGGCACTGTGCTAGGCATTAAAAGAAAATCTGGACTTACTACCAATAAAAATGTTATAATTAAATAGTAGTCATTATGTAGTATGAATTATATATATTCAAGGGTTATGATAAATCTAATTCTCAATGCATTCTCATTTCTCCAAGTAATGAGAGCAAAGAAAAATGGCTAAAGTCCCATTAGTCACAATTTGGCCATTTGAAATCTGATTCTTATATTAATATTAAAGTAGTTTAAATGCCAGTTGCTTAACTTTAAATGCAAAATGTTACAGCAAATTATTCTTACTTTTAGTAATATAGTAACTATGATCCTCTGGCAGAAACTTGATAGACCCTCCAATAAAAAATAATTTATACATAGAAAAAAAAAAACCATTTAAAATGTCATGCAGGGGAAAGCCGGGACGGCTCAGCGGGTTGAGCGCTCGCTTTGAGGCCATGAGGACCGGGGATCGAATCCCGGCTCCGGCCCAGGCAGGACCCGCGTGCTGAACTGGGGAGTTCCCACAGTTCGGTTCTCTGGCTGTCTCTGTCTCTGTCTCTCTCTCTATCTGTCAAAAAGTAAAGTAGAGATAACTATGCACTGAAGACAGAGGGATAATTTCTCTCTATAAATGTGAAAAGATAAAAAAAAAAAAAATAAATAAATAAAAAATAAAATGTCATGCAATACAGATACGTAAAATAAGGAACCATTCTTTAACTGCAGCAGAGATTGCCAATTACTTCCTGGTTTCCACTCTCCTCTTCTTTATAACAAAACCCAGATTATTAGCTGGAGACCAGTTAAATTTCCTTGCTTTTCCAATTTTTCTCCCAGTTGGGTGTGGTCATGTGACTAAATTTTGGCCAATAATATGCAAGAAAAACTTATGAGACTTTGGGAAGTCTCCTTAAAGGGACTGAATGTACTCCTTTCTTCTACCTGCTCATAAGAGAAAGATCAATGGCTAGAGCTCAAGCAGCCATAGTGGACAAAGACTGATAGCTAGACAGAGGTAGTATCAGTGTCTGATGATTAAGAAATGGCCTTGATGGGAAAGCCGGGATGGCTCAGCGGGTTAAGCGCTTGCTTTGAAGCCCTGAGGACCAAGGATCGAATCCTGGCTCTGGCCCAGGTGGACCCACCTGCTGAACTGGGGTGTGCTTCCCGAATGCGGTGAGGCCCCCAGTTCAGTTAAAAAAAAAAAGAAATGGCCTTGGGATGCCGAGATGGCTCAGTGGGTTGAGCACTTGTCTTGCAGCTCTGAGGTCCAAGAATCGAATTTTGGCCCCGGCCCATGTAGACCCATATGTGGAACTGGGGTGTGACCCCCATTCAGTTCTCACTGGGGTGAGACCCCAGCCTTGTTCCTGCCCTGTGCAACCCTGCCTTCACCTGTGAAATGAAAGTATGTAGAAAACTAATGATATACAACTGTAGAGACTGCTCTGGGCCCTCCGCCTTCTCTCTGTCTCAACCTGTCCCTCTCTCTCTGTGTCAAAAACAATAAAAATAAATCTTAAAAAAAAAAAAAAAGGCCAGATCAGCCCTGAACTGCTGTGGAGAAGAGACTGTTCCATGACCACTGTCCATCCTGCAAACTGGACTTGGGCTTGAATGGAGGCTGTTTTCTGCAAACCCTATTTAGAGACTATCTGATCATAATTGATGTTCATTCTGACATAAATCAGCGCTACGCCCTTGCATCCTGCTACGTGCGCATTTCTGGAACAGGTTGTTGTCCTGACCTAGCTAAGCATGTAAAGTAATTTCCCATCCCTGGTAGCATTTGCGTGCTAGTACCCATGATTAGTCCCACCCCTTTACCCTATATGATTCATTGGTGCCTGCCAAGCAGCACAGGATCCATTTCATCTTGCAATTTTCCAAAAAATACTCATACGTAAGTTCACCTTAATAAACTCTGTTAATTACCAGGCTGGGGTGGCCAGCCTTTTTCTTCAGAATTTCTCTGTCCTCTGCTTAAGGAGGTAGATTTTCAGTCTTGCGCCTTTTTCTTGGGTCTGTGTATACTAACAATTGGTGAGCCACACAAGAGACAAAATAACAAAACAAACAAACAAACAAAACCTTGGGGTTTGGGAAAGAGACATCCATGAGGGAAATCCCAGGTTAGTCATCAAACTCCATGTGCCATGTGAGGAGGTGTGGTCCTTATGCAAAATGCATTCGGACCACAATGTGAGTACAGGACATCCTGAAGACGTAGGCTGGTTTTATGCATTAGTTTGGGAAACTACGTCTTACACATTATGGCAAGAAAGAAAAGTTTATGGCCACCCTTGATTCGGCTGCCACTGATGTTCAGCTAGAGGCAGAAGCTAGGGTTAGAAAATTAGAGAAAGAACTGAAACTAGAAAAAGATATTAGAATGCTTACAATCCTGTTAGCGTTAGGACTAGCTGATAAAGGAGGGGATGTGGGGAGGAAAGTTCTTTTGAACAGATCCTACTGCTTTTATGGAAGCCATGAGGTCTGTTTGTATGTTCACTTGTGTCTATGTGTGTGTAGATTTTCTACATACAAATGGTAGTCCTAACTTGGAAAAGAGCTATGTTTAGTTAGCTTAAAGGAATTAAGCACTTATATAAATTAAGAATTGAGGGGGAAGCCTGGATGGCTCAGTGGGTTGAGTGCTCGTCTTGCAGCCCTGGGGACTGAGGATCGAATCCCGGCCCCAGCCCATGTGGACCCATATGCTGAACTGGTTTGCTTCCCTAGTGGGAGACCCCCAGTTCCATTCTCACCCCCTGGTTTAGCTCCTGGCTCGAGGAGGCGTGCCTCCCATGCAGGAGGCCCCCAGCCCAGTTTCAGCCCTGCACGGCCCCTGACCACCTGTGTGGAACAAAACCATGTTGAAAAACTGATGATGTACAACTATGGAGACTGCTCTGAGCCCTCTCCCTTCCCTCTGTCTCTTTCTGTCTTTGTCTCTATCAAAAACAATAAAATAAATCTTAAAAAAAAAAAAAAAAGAAAGAAAGAAAAAGAATTGGGTATTCTAAAATTCTCAGAAAAGCAGAAAATAACCCAAAATGTTTTTCAGGATCATGTGATCTGGGAAAATACTTGATATTAAGGTTAGTTTAACTTTGTCAGTTTAATTAACATAGACATGTCTTTAGAATAATCAGAATTAAATTAGAGTTATCAGAATTAAGTATAAAACCTTTATTTTACCGAGGCTTAAAAATTGATCACCAATAATAATAACTTGGAATTATGACTAAATTTTGTCTAAAGTCTCATGAAGTTTTTGTGGGTAACTCAAAGATCATTATTAAGATCTAATGAATTAAATATATTTAAGTAGAATAAAATGTTTTAAGTGAAATATTTAGCAATAATTGTGGAAGTGTGAAAGAGAAATCTTTGGGGAAAATTTTTAATGTGTTGTCAAGCTGGTTAAGACTAAAATGAATTTACTGAGTAAGTGAATTTAAATATCAAAAGTGAGCTGTTGCAAAAGTAGATTTTGATTTTATTTTTCTCTGTTATAAGGACAAAGTCTTCTTGAATTATGGGTCTGTTCCTGAGAGTATGACAAAATTTCTGCTTAGAAAGTTTCTATGTTCTACCGAAATAATTTTCTGTGTTTCATGTTGTCTTAATCAGGTCTTTGATTACTTAAGAAAACTAAATTTTATCAATAGTAAAAGCTAATCTTCTGTATTTGAAATACCATAACTGACTTTCACAAAAATTCAGCAGTAACAAAATCTATGAAGATTGTGGCATCTATGGATGAGGTCCATTCTGCTTCTGCAAAGATGACTTCTCATTCCCAGACTTTTGCCACGCTGATATCCTTGTAACAGCAGTCTACTCCCAAATCAGGGATATTAGGTGGGTAAACAATGGTAGTAAATTAAATGAATAGTTGGGGCTATAGCAAACCCAAGATGGCCACTTGGCTTTTCCAAGCTCCCTGGCAAATCCCATTTTGCAATGTTTGCATTCCTTCATGGACCACAGTGCATTTAAGCTGCACTTCAACTGCCATTTAGTATAGATTATCAATATGCTCTTGTATGCTTATTTTCTAGCTGAGTTGAATCCACCCCCTGCTGCAAGGCTGTTGCCCTCACAGTGACAAAATAACTCTTAGAAAATGTTTGCCACTTGGGGTATGCCTTCTGGGTGCTCCCTCAAGGCTATTTACATAACCATACCCCATGCTATATGATGGTGGCTCAGGACCTATCACTATTTTCCTTCCCAACCTCCATGAAACTCATAGTGACAACATATTAACCTTTGAAGATTTTCCTCTGCTGCAGGAAACCTTGCAGGCCTTGCTGAACCACACACAATAGAGAGGCTAGGCCGTGAGTCCGCAGAAAATTCAAGGACTAGGCACCGCAGGAGAGTTCTTGGGAACCATGTGGTCGATTAACACCTACATTGTCCCTGAGCTTGCCATAGACAAAATACAAGCCTACCTCATACCAAAAGATTTGAAAAGGGTACAGACTTTTGTGAGAATTTGGGGGCCCTGGTGAACATTTATATGCATTTAGCACCATGTCTTTGGCCATAGTATCGCCTAGTTTAAAAGGGACATGCATTGGATTAGGGAGCCAAATTGGCTGCCTTTGAGAAAGCAAAACAATATGGCTCACACAGATTAAAGTTCTTGGAATCTGCGAGGTGGGGTTACTATGCAAATTAGATGTTTCTGGAAGGCCTGGAAAAAAAAAAAGAAAAGCCAAAGGAGAAAGTGCCACCTAGATTCTGTTCCCAATTGTGGGAGGAGGTAGGAATCACACAAACCCCAACTGAACAGCAGTCATGGGCAGTGTGCGCAGCGTTCCTTCGGGTGGAGCCTCGCACAATAGCAGCCAGTTACAGTAAGAGCTTCCCTTCCCATTAAGGGGCAAAGAGACAACATGTTCCACCCAACTGCTTCTGCCATGGCTCAGAGTTCTACGGTGACTAAATGCATGTCTACCTACAGCAGAGGAGGGTTCTGTCAAACAGCCTCCAGTTCGTGGAGATGCAGCAACTGTCAGGCCCTGATGAATGTACAGACCTTCTAATGCTCCTGATCCTATTCCTCTGCAACCTGCAAAGAAGGGACAGGTCACGTCCCTGCTGCAGCGTGGTATACTGATGACTCTACGGGGGAATCCATCTACCTGAATGGCAGTTGTCATTCAACCATCCACTGACACTACCTGGATGGAAACAGGAACAAACCACAGTAACTGGTGGCCTGGGTTATGTGCTGTCTAGCTGGTAATCACGTGTGAACCTTGCCCACTGACCCTGTGTACTAACAGATGGGCTGTTTTAAAGGAATTGGCGTTATGGCTTGGAAAATGGAAGAAGAAGGGGATGCTTATGAACAAACCTTTATGGGGACAAAAGATGTGGAAAGACATTTGGGCACGCTTACAAGAGCCTGAGGCAGATCTTGTCTTCTTGTCCCTACCCATAAGGCATCTACACCACCAGGAAGCCAGGAAGCAGAGTCCTTAGCAAAAATGCACACTTTAGCAACTAACCCGTGGGTAGACACTGCAGATTGGGTACGCAGGGAGTGAGCACTGTGGTGCATAGCTAAGGAGCCAGGGCCGCATTTACAATACAGTGGCCTGGGTAATGTAGTTAGTGTGAGGTGCCATCTCCCGTATAATCCACAGACAGCTGGGTGGGTAAATTGGAAAAAAAAAATGGTGTCCTTAAACAACAGATAAAGTTATTAACTGAAAAACCCACTTGGCAGGGTCGATGAAGGTGCTTTCTCAGGCATGAAAACATTTACACAACCAACCCATGAGGCCTCTTGCACCATATGCTAGGCTGGGAACTCAGGCGAAGGCACCCAGTATGGAAAAGGGGTGGGAAACAAAGGACACAGCAATAGTCCTGATGTTTGCCATGTACTCTAACAAGCTGTGATGATGAGGTCACTCTGTCCTCACTGAAATCTGCAATGAGACATTCCATTGAGATGGGTGTTACTTCATGCCCCTGGGTGGGGAGGGACTGCTCAGTCTCCAGTGGGACACTGTCCTCCTAGTGCAGTCGTGACCCATGAAGATGTGCTGTCTGTGGACCTGCACACACACCACTGAAAGCAGATGGATGGTAGGGGTCGTAATCGAGCATATTGCCCCTCCTATCCACCTCCATATGCCAGAGAGCACCACTTACCCTGGGCCAGTGTACAAGGTTCACACAGCCTGGCCAGGTTCCAAAGGCTGTGGCCACATCAACATCTAAAGACAAGGTTACAACTGTAATTCTCACAGAGATCTCCCAGTTCGAGTCCCTACTAAATATCTGTCTTTCTGACCTTAGACTTCTGCTGGTCCTGTAGTGTCCAGTTGTGGAGTTATGGGGGTGGGGGCACCTGGGCCATTATCCAAAGTAAATGTGCTTTTTTGTACCAGATGAATTTACTAATATTTCTTCTTTGTTAGCATCTATGAAAATCCAAATAAATGCCTTAAATAATCCAGCCCTAAGCCTAGGTGTCCTACTAACCCACTGGTTTGAGTCCCATGGGGGCCATGATGGAGAAATTGTTACTAATACTTACACTGCTTCTTTTAATTTGTCTTTTTTTCCTTTTTATAAAAAAAATATTTATTTTATTGTTTTTGACAGAGACAGAGAGAAAACAGAGACAGAGAAATAGAGAGAAGGGGGAAAGCCCAGAGCAGTCTCCATAGTTGTATGTCATCAGTTTTCAACATGGTTTTGTTCCACACGGGTGGATGGGGGCCATGCAGGGCAGGAACTGGGCTGGTGGCTTCCACATGGGAGGTGTGCCCACTCAAGCTAGGGGCCAAAGCGGGTGAGGGGGGACAAAGACTAAACTGGGGGCCTCCTGCATGGGAAGCACACCCCAGTTCAGCATATGGGTCTTCACAGGCCAGGGCTGGGATTCGATCCTCGGTCCCTGGGGCTACAAAGCAAGCATTTAACCCACTGAGCCATCCCAGCTTCCCTTGTCTCTTTTCTTGTATGCATCAGTACTGTCGTGGCAGACTGTGTTTCCAATGTGGTCAGCCTGCAACTAAGTGTACTACTGCCTTGCTCCTGAAGCTCCTTGCTGACCACTTATAGCACCTTGTGAAAGAGGGGGTCACATGAGATTGTAAGAGCGGGTCACAAAAGGTGGAGTCAGGAGAAGAGACTGTTCCATGACCATTATCTGTCCCACAACCTGGACCTGGGCCTAAACAGAGGTTGCTTTCTGCAAGCTTTCCTTAGAGACTTTCTGATCAGAACTGATATTCAGTCTGACATAAATCAGCACTACTCCCTTGGCAATTGCTATGTGCTGGTTCCTGGAACAGGTTGCTGTCCTGACCTAGTTAAGCATAAAGTAATTTCCCATTCCTGGTAGCATTTACGTGCTAGTACCCATGACTATTACTACCCCTTTACCCTATATGATTCTTTGGTGCCTGCCAAGCAGCACAGGATCCATTTCATCTTGCAACTGCCCAAGACATTCCTTACATGTAAGTCTCCCTTAATAAACTCTATTAATTACCAGAAGTGGCCAGACTCTTTCTTCCCCCATTTCCTGCACTCCATTTATGAAAGTGGATTTCCAGTCTCAGGGTTTTTCCTTGGGTCTGCATGTATGAACAACTGCCTACATACAGAATTTATAGAAGTAGAAGAGAAATACATTTCCGTGCTCCTTTAGCCTTTGTTATTTTGGATTTTATTGCAGTTGACTAAAACCGAACACACTGATAAAACCATCCATTAGCCAGAGTAAGTTCTAGGCAGTTTTCAAGAGAAAATCTAAAGAAATGCTGAGAGAAGCCATACAAATGGAAAAAAAAAGGAATAGTGTTTTCATTTTGTCTATATTAAAATTAACCAATTACTTAAGATGTGTGGTCTTCAAGGCTTCAGAAGTTGACATACAAAGACTGTTTGGGGCCCTATCATAGGTCATGCCCAGATGTTCAATGATGATTTCAAATAGTTTGCATATAAATTCCCCCAATTTTGTACAAAATTTATGCATTTTCAAAGAGGGGAAGTGGTAGAGAATCATACCACTGCATGATATACATCTATTACCTCCAGATACTGGGTTTAAAACCCAGATTGCGGCATTGGAATGAACTCAGAATTTGACCTCGTGAAAGCTGAGCTTGAATCCTAATTCACTCTAAACCTGAACATGCTTGCTTAAATTTTATAAATCTCCATTTCTTCATCTATGATAGAGAGATATTAATAATATTGGCCCTTAAAGAGAAACTGAGATCACCAAATGAAATAAATATATGTCAGGGTGTTCTTGTGGTATCATTGTCACCAAATCATTTTAGTATATTCACTGGGAAAGGCACTTTGATCAACTTTCTGGGGCAATTACACTTAAAAAGTGCCTCTTTTTGCCTACATTAACCTCCCTTGTCTAAATATCTCATTTTCACGATCCTTTAAAAACTTCTATGTTGCCTGAGTTTTTATAAGCTTCGTGTATGCAAGTATTTAAGCTAAAATAATATTATTGGAAATGACTACTTTGCTAACTTACAACTGCTTCTTTTGAAACCAGCAAATAATAAGAATTTGAACACACACTAGAAATAAATATAAATTCAAAAACTATAGAAGACTTTACAGGTAGACTATGTCACTTACTGATTGAAATCCAAATATTCTCTTTAGCTTGGAATTAAACACCCAGACCTTTCACATAGCAGAAATAATCTTCATAGCATTGAATAGTTATCAATGATCATAAAAATTACTCTGGACCTACAAAAGATTGAAGTACATTCTGAATTATCAAAGAAATGCTAGTCAATGAAAACGTACTATTTAATTAATTGAAGTGTACCGTGTCACAATCTTGCTATAACAGAGATTATTAGCAATAAAAACATGAGATTATCTGAGAAGTGTCTAACCTGGAACAGAAAAACAAGTTATAATTTCATTTTACAGATTTCCCAGGTAACTGAACTTCTTGCTGAAAAGAAAGCAGAATTGAATTTCATTGTTGAGTACTGCCTTCTAGATTGTGATTCATCTCATAGACTCCCTTCCAGTTTACATTTGGTGAGTGGAGGCTACCACTTGGTTAGTAGAGAAAGTCACTCTTCTCAACTCCAGACACCTCTTTCTTGCTTTTTCTCATTCTCTCTTACATGCGTGCGCGCGTGCACGCACACACACACACACACACACACACACACACACAAACACACACACACATTAAAACTCGTCCTCTTCAATATGACCTTAAAAAAGGAGACACTCAACAAGGACATGAACTTGGGGGTTGGCCCTGGCCTCACACTTCAGAGTAGAGACAACACGTAAGGAAAGTGAAGCTAACCTCTGAATGCTGACATTTTCATCTCACTGCTTCCTTCTTGAAAACGTACTGTCACTCCCCATCAGCGAGGCTGACTGATGGTTCATCCCCTCCCTCTCCTGTTCCCTCTCCAAACTCTCAGTCTTTCCTCATAAAGTTGCTTTATCTCTTTTCACTGCTACTTTCACTATACTTCTGAGCCAGGAGGGAATAGAAAGTGTATGTGGAGTGAGAAGGGAGAAGGGAATGTACACAGGCACTGAGCGCAGGGAGACCCCGGCACCAGTCCTTTCTGAGAACTGTATGGACCTCTGATGTGGGCCCAGATGAGAACCTTTAAAGGGGCCACTTTGGCTCAGCCATCTGTTTTCTTTTGCCAGTACCCTCTCTCCAGAGTTGCCTCCCTTTTGTCTATCATACCTTTCCTTAAAAAAATCACATCCTCAACTCATCATCAAAGTTTAACTGTATGTCCTGTTCTTATAAGGTCCTACTAAGTGGTTACATCTAATACAAATAATCATTTCTGAGATATTCAAAAGTGACAGTGATTTACTGTGTTATGTTTACCCAGGTAATGTGTTTACTTTCTAACAGAGCCTGTCCATGTCCTTGTTTAAAGGAATGACAATTTTAGGATTTTAGGATCTCTGTTGGGTTCTATAGGGTCAGGAAAGGTTGTTAACACTTTTCAATAACAAAAACACTTCTATAGTTTTTACTAAAGGTCAAGCACTTTTCTCCATGCTTTATATGAGTATTAGCTCATTTGGTGCTCGTAAAAATTTCAGAGGAAGGTCCTATGAATATCTTCACTTTACAGATGAAGATGCTGAGGCACACAGAGGGTGAGTACCTTACTCACAGCCAACCAGCTAGTAAATAGATAAACTGGGGTTTGAACCCAAGGAGCCTGGCTCTCTCTGCTTTTCACCATCTAGATAGTTGTCAAAAACACCAAGATTCAAATGAGCCCAGAAAGAAGGTACCAGTGCAAGTCCTGACTCCATCCCCAAGGAGTTGTGTCACCTTGACCAAGTCAATTAAACTCTCTGGGTCTCAGGTGAACTAAATTTGTGGTGTATACCCTTTTGCTGTTGTTACTGTTTTATTTTTTGGAAGCTGTGATATTGTAATAAAATAGGAAATACATATTTTGGGCTTCATCCTCATTTCCTAAAACTGCTCTGAGTGGTAAAGTCTTTTATTATATTTGGATTTTGTCCACAGTTTCTAAATAGTTTCAGAGGGATAAAGATAAAAGGAGCATCTTTCGTTATTCCTAACAAGCCCCTTCAAGCTCACCTGAGTTTATGTGAATGAGGTGACTTCTGGAACACACTTAGGGGTGGGGGCTCATTCCCAGGACCATCCTCTGATCTCTGGGGGATGGAGAGGGACAGACTGGAGAGTGAGTTAATCACTGTTACTCAATTATTTAATCAATTGTGCCTACACAATAATGTCTCCAAAAACAAAAAACACACACACACAAAACATAACTTACAGGATTCAGAGAACTTCCAAACTGGTGAACACAGAGATGTTGGGAGGGTGGTGAACTGAGAGAAAACATGGACACTCCATGCCTCTTCCTCACACCTTGTGCTATGCAGCTCTTCCATCTGTGTGTCCTTGAGTTTTAGCCTCTTATAACAAACCAGTTATCTGGTAAGAAAGCTGTTTTCATAACTTCTGTAAAGTATTCTAAAAATTTTTCAAACCCAAGAAGAGGTGTCATGGAAACCTCCAACTAATAGTCAGTTGGTCAAAACTACATAAAGGGGAGGCCAGGATGGCTCAAAGGGTTAAGAATTGCCTTGCAGCCCCAGGGTCTGAGGATCAAGTCCTGGCCCCAGCTGTGCAGACCCATATGCTGAACTGGAGCAAGCTTCCCATATGGGAGACCCCCAGTTCGCAGGGGGGCTTCTGATGAGGGAGGACCCCTGTTTGGTTCCTACCCTGCACAGCCCCACATCCAACTGTGGGAAATGAAACTATGTCAAAACTAATGATGTTTGGCTGTGGAGACTGCTCTGTGCCCTTCTCCTTCCCTCTGTCAAACAGTGAAATAAATCTTTAAAAAAATTCAACCTATCACCCTTGCTCTAATTTCTTCTCTCTCTCTCTCTCTCTCTCTCTCTCTCTCTCTCTTTCTCTCACACACACACACACACACACACACAGCAGTTTCAGTGGTGAGGGCTCTGTTGACCATAGTTGAAATCCTCCTGAGTCAGTGATCTCTACTGTCTCTTTCAGCTCTAGGACTTTATGTAAACGATATATAGATACTCCCCACAAAAATATCTCAAAATATACTCTCTTCTCTGCAATACCCTCACATGGAAATAACCCAGGTTGGAGTTAGAAAAGAGACAACACTGGAGGGAGCAAAGAAACATTTCATAATTTCACTTAATTTCTTTTAGGGCTCCAGAAAATAAGGAAATACTAAATTAAAACTCCACCCTATGCGATGAATCTCCCTCAAAGAAGCAAGAATGAGAAATGCAGTTTCTGAGCACTTAGTTCTTAGTACACTGATCGATATCTTAGAAGCATTTGATGAATCATCACCAATACTAAATTGAATACAAGAAAATGTTCAAAATCTACAAATTAACCACTACTCTAAGGAGAATTCATTGAGATTAATTCTGTTAAATACTTGAGGATAAATTTTATTCACCTTACTCACTTATATTTCCTCTTACTTCAATAAAAGTAACATATGATTTCACTTATATGTGGAATCTAAAGAACAAAACAAACAAACAAACAAAACAGAAACAGACTCATAGAGAACATAGAGAACAAACTGATGGTTACCAGATGGGAGAGGTGTTCCGGGGCTGGATGAAAAAGGTGAAAGGATTACAAAGTACAAATTGGTAGTTTCAAAACAGTCATAGAGACGTGAAGTGCAGTAGAGAGAATATAATCAATAATCCTGTAAAGAAGAATGAGGAGGAGAATGAGGAGGAAGACGAGAAGGGAGGAAGAGGAGGAGGAGGAAGAAGAAGAATGGCAGTCCAAAGAGCAAACAACTTTGGTTGTAATGTAGGTAACATTAATCTTGGAACCAATAGAATTACTAAGAAACAGAAAGAGAGTTGACTTTTGGAACTTGTGTTGTTATTGTTTTGTTTCAGAATACATGTTTTTATATCTGAAAAATAGTATGTCGAGGTCTCCTCAATGTCAAATTCCTCCCTCTTCTAACAATGCATGTGGATTAGAGCTGAATGTACCTAGTACTTTCCCACCTCCAGACAGTCTCTTTAGAATGTTATTCTTTCTTTTCTGCACAGTGCAACACACTCCTCTTTAATTCATTGACTTTTCAGTATCAGTGTCCTACCTTTATTATGCATTTCCTCCCACAAGTAGGAGGTATAACAAATGCTGTCCCTGTTAAAGGGTGAGATCTTAGAGACTGAGAAAGACCCCTCTGACTTGGATTCGCTTTGTGAAGTGCCTGTGGGACCCTGGTGGACCCATCTCTGCGATGAGACCTTCGATTACCAGAACTAGAGGACTCCTAGCACTAGACTCACTTCCTTAGAAACTCACTACATGCTGAATAGTGAACTGCTCTTAGGCATAAATCTACCTCTTTGTACAGTTAGGCTAATACTTCAGTACACACTAGACTTGCCTTTTGCTGCACTGTGTTAATAGACCTGGGATGCAGTTTAGGAGTATCAGCGGATGTAAGATCTGAAGCCTTTCTTTGAGAGTCCCACAGGCGAGTTTCTCAGGATGGTGTAAGGGGGCTGCTCAGGTGTGCTATGGAGTTTTTCAGTCTGAGGTGTGTCAGACGCAGGCTTTACTCCTTGAGGACACTCGTGCCCCTGTGTGGCCCAGCACAGTTATAGGCAGACAGGAGAAGCTGATATAGACTGGCCGAAAGAGTGAATGAAAGACTGAGTGAGCTGCATGAGTGATAGCTGGAATTGAGGAGGAAATTGTGGTCTAGTGATATGAGTACTTGACGGGAAACAGAAAAGTGTATCCAAGTGTTAACCCATCAAAGCCTTGGAGCCTTGCTGACATTGCTCAGATCAGCTTCCTTGCTTTTGAAAAGGGGGTGGTCCAAATATATTTCTCTTTAAAGGTTCTCAGTTCTTGGAAAGGAAGTGTTTTGTTCACTCTTTACCAGCCTCTGACTTCATGGCTAGGAGCCACGTGTGGGATCCAGAGCTCAGACTACTTAGACCATGCAGCCAAAGGCCTCTCTGCCCCTCACACATCCTGCTAACTACAACTGCCCTTCTCTCTGCTAAGCCTGGACCATCCTAGCCTGCCCATTCCCTTGCTAAAACCATTCCACAAATATGTGAGTCAATACAGACAAGCATTTCCCTTCATAAACTTAACATGAGAGTCAGGAGTGTTGCACTCAGCATGACTAACAGTCCACCCAATTTAATATTCTACTAATGATGGGGCCAAGAGACCTTTACTGGGAATGGATGTGGCCTTTTGAGTAACATGTATGCCAAAAATTTGGATACCATCATTTTCAATTTCCACTCCTTATTGTACTTAACAACTGTTAGTTGAAATATGAACAGTCATAAATTCTATAAACCTTAATTTTTAAATTAAAACCTCTTCTTGGACATTCTTTTTTCTTTTAATTTTAATTTTTTATTTTATTTTATTTTATTTTTGACAGAAAGAGAGAGATATAGAGACAGAGACAGAGAGATAACTGAACTGTGGGAACTCCCCAGTTCAGCATATGGGTCTGCACAGGCCGGGGTCGGGATTCGATCCTCGGTCCTTGGGGCTTCAAAGCGAGCGCTTAACCTACTGAGCCATCCCGGCTTTCCCCCTTTCTTGGACATTCTTAAAATTTTGATTCATACTATTTGTATTGTGCTCATTAAAATCAAGTTAAAAGATATGTTTATATTTACTAGGTGTCTACACTTAGAGTGTTTGCCAGCTTGGAAGCAGGGTTCTGGGAAGAGAGAAAATGGAAGGATCTAGGACACTAAGATGAAAAATATGGAGAACTAGAAACTTGCACAGCTGACTAAAACACTCATCAAACAGTGAAAAGTAATCACAGTCATAAACAAGGGATTATGGATGCCCTAGAGAGGCACTTGTTAATTCTAGATCAGGTGTCAGGAGAGAATTCTTAAGCAGACGTCATTTGATCTGGGTGCTCCAGTTCCATTATCCATAGCCTAGGCAACAAGCAAGATATTTGAAAAATAGGAGGCCTATTCAACTCACTACCCCTTAATAAATGAATACAATTTTTTTTTTTTATAATTAGGAAGAAAACCATTCATGCATAGAAAACAGTAAGAACAGAATCATGACAGTGCATAATGTGTTTGGGGGAAGGGTTCCCAAAAGGGTAGGATCAGTGTTGGCAGATAAACCTGGAAAAGCGGGCTGGGACCAGCTTCCTGAGAGCTTTGAATAAGTGAACACATTCAGGCTTTGTACAGTGGGCACTGGGGAAAAATTATAGAGTTCTGAGGACACTATTACTATCACCACTGTTCAAATGAAAAAACTGAGGTTTAGAAGGAGTCAGAAACTCACTCTTAGGAAAGTGTAGCTTGCTGAGGTTTATATCCAGAGTTCAAACATTATACCTGGTCTTTTTTTTTAAACATATAATTGACATATAATATTGCTTCAGGTATACAACATAATGATTTGAATACAAACACACACAAACGGTAACCACAATAAGCCTAGTTAACATCTGTTTGAAAAAAGAAGACATCAGGTCCAAAATGGAGCCACTTGAGTTAAGGTCTACATTAGCAAACCAAGACGTCATGGCCAACCTAATTGCAGTTTCAGCCTCTCCCAGGAACGTAACTTTTAACCAGTCAATCTGGAATTATTGGATCAGCACTAGTGAAGTAATCTACCAATAGACTCCTCCTTGCCTTTTGCTAAAGGAAGATAACCTTGTCTGAAACTGTGTACTCTTTGAAAATAACTTCCTTTTTTTTTTTGCCCCCTTTCTGCCTATAAAACCCTTCCATTTTGAGCTCCTTGGAGCTCCCTTCTATCTGCTAGAGTGGAGGCTTCCAGATTCATAAATCATTAAATAAAGCCAGTAAGATCTTTAAAATTGGGAAGCCAGGATGGCTCAGTGGGTTGAGTGCTCACTTTGCAGCCCCGGGGACCCCAGCCCTGACCCTGGCCCATACAGACCCATATGCTGAACTGGGGTGTGCTTTTCATGTGGGAGGCCCCCAGTTGAGTTCTCACCCCTCCACCGCCCCCCCCCAATTTGGTCCCTGGCTCCAGGGGGCATGTCTTCCATGTTGGAGGCCTCCAGCCCTGTTCCTGCCCAGTTCCTGCCAAGTTCCACCTGTGTGGAAGGAAACCATGTGGAAAATTGATGACTTGCAACTATGGAGACTGCTCTAGGCCCTCCCCTTCTCTTTGTCTCTCTCTGTCTCTGTCTCTCTCTGTCAAAAACAATAAAACAAATCTTAAGAAATGTATCTTTAAAATTGATTCAGTTGACTTTTTTTTTAACATATCCATCACCACACAGTTAAAAAAAATTTTATAAGAACTTTTAAGATCTACTCTCAGCAACTTTCAAACATTTTAATTATAAACATACAATACAGTACTATTAACTATAGTCACAATGCTATACATTACATCTCTATGACTTATTTATTTTATAACTGGAAATTTGAAAACATCTAGTCTTAGTCTTAACTTTTTTTTGTCTATGAAGTGATAAAAACAATACTTCCCTACCTACCTAAAACATTTGAACAAATAAAACTACAGATATCAAAATGCCTTAGATGTTATAAAATAATTCAAGAAGTGTTGATTATCAGTATTTTCTTGTTTTGTTACCACAGTTATAACAACTATTATTCCTGAAATTAACATCAGTGCATTTTTATAAAGGTAAGTAATGTTCTTTAATGTTAATATTAGCTATAAATTTTTGAGTTCCTACTATGCCTTGTATATACAATACATTACCTCATTTCCTTTCACCACCCTGTGAGACAGGTATAATTATCTCCAATTTATAGGGGAGTAAACAAAGGTGGAAAAAGATGAACAAACTGCCCAGTCACATAGCTAGTAGGTCAAGAACCAGCCTTCAAATCTATGTCAGTGGTGTCCCAAACCTTTCAGGTTGCAGTGGCGCACTGAACTGTTTTCAGGAAGCCGTTAATGATGCCAATGATTTCAACAAGGATGTCATGTCTGATTCTGTGTTTCTAAAGAGGTGACAATTTTTAACTCTGTTAGGGATTATATCGGATAAATAAGTAGTATGTTTCCTTTAGGCTTGATTTAATTGGAAAACATGACCTGTTCTGTCCCACCCTCTGAAACAAAATGTCTTTCTTTAAGGATATTCCTCTGTTGATTAAAAACAAACAAAACAAAAGCTCAAACTTCCTATTTATGTAATGGTATTGGTTCCTTATAGTTATTTCAAATTTTAAAAGCTTTCCTAGACATCTGTCACATTATTTGTGTCTATATTTTAAATTACATTTCTCTTCTTTCCTAGTCACAAAACTCTTTTTAAAAATGTTAAATATGGTTGGTAATGTACAAAAAATGATGAATATTGTTCATGCTGGGTTTATTCTTCTAAAATATGTTTTATACATATTAAAAAATGATCATAAATGGAGTTTGACCAAATTTATGTACCTAGCAATCTTTCATATTTGATGAGAACAATCTGATACTCCAGCTAATAAAGTCATTGATAGTAATGTCCAGAAGATATTCTGATTTAACTACTGGGAAATAATTGTTGGTACTCTTTTTTTGTAAAGTTTTTGTTGATTTTTTTCTGAGTACAGTTTTCAAATTTTTTGTAAATTGATAAGATGAACATAGAGATCAAAAGCCTGTCTTTGAAATTAAGCCCAACAACAATTCAGTTAATGTCAGAAAGCAGAATATAAACCACATATGAAGGGGTTTGAAGCTCAACAACTAAATTCAGAAAAATTTCTTTCTTTTCACAGCATTTCAAATATTGTTGCCATCTCATGACTAGTTTGAGAAATAAATTCATAGCATCCTGAGTTGGAAGAAGACTTGAAGATGTTTGTATTCCTCCTTCTGCAGTAAACTTCCTAATGGTTTCCTAGTATTTGCATAAGATTTGTAGTGATAGGAAACTCATTACTTCCAAGGTTAGCCTTTCCACCTTAGACTATCTGGTTTTTGGCTTCTTTTTAGATTAGGTCAAAATCTTTCTCTTTGTACTTTTTCCCCCATGAAGATTAAGTCATATAGAATAAATCTCTATTTCATGTCACACTCCTTCAAACATTTGAGAGAATCTCATCATGATTCTTAGATGCAGCTATGTTTGAGGAGCAACTGCAGAGACAAGTTTTTGAAAGGATGTTAAAACATTTGCAAAGGTTAACTTTGAGTGGTAGAGTTCAGAGAATTTGTCTTTGGTCTTGGTGTTCTTCTGCAGCCCTTAAATTCTATACATAAATATATATTCTAATTAAAATGAAAACTAAAAAAGTAAAGCTATTTACAGTTTGGAAAAAAAAGTTAATTCTAAATATAACAAATTAAAATTGATACTTCACCTTGAAGAATCAGAGAATCTTAAGTTTTGAATCTGTGAGTGATAAACTTCAGTTCCCAGGACTTAGGCCCACATTAAAGATGTGTGAATGACTAAGTAAATAAAGCAATCAGTCATTTAATCAGTGACCAAAATCTATCAAAATCCATCACAAATCCATCATTTATTTCCTGGAGATATAGTCATCACCAGACAAGTAACAGTTCCACTAAGGACCAAAGTGTTATTGCTCTCAGTCTATATACTAAGAGGAAAAATATCACTTCCATCAGAATTTAAATTGACTTAATGCCAGTTTTTATTTTTTTATTTTTTTCAAATGCATCACAGTCCCAAAATTCTCTGGTAGTTCTATTTTCTAATGACTGCACAATTAGAGAAAAATAAATAACCTTAAGTTACCCAGATATAAATTATTGTTCTGCCTGGACCATGGTGAATCTTTGAGAATTTTGCACAAGAAATGATGATGATGATGATGATGATGATGATGATTTTGATGATGATGATGGAAATTGGCATGTATACAGCATGGTTTGCTTACTTTATCTCTTCTAGTATTTATAACCATTTTATAAGCTAGAGATTATTATCCCCACAGTCCTTTACACATTCGAAAATTGAGGTGGTGGGTACATGTTATACTAGTTTATGTTAGATATTATAGCAGTGAGAAAACATTAACCAATTAGACAAGATCCTATTTATTGCTTCTCAGACAAGAACTGCCATCCTGAAATTTACTTCTCTGTCTATATGCTTTATTACTTATTTTCCTAGGTTTCACTCAAAGAAGTTGTTACAGGTACTTTTTAAAATACCTCTTCTGGGTTCCTCAAAAAGTTAAAACTGAAACTACCATATGATCCAGTAATCCCACATCTGGTTATATATCTGAAGAAAACAAAATCACTATCTGGAAGAGAAAGCTGCACTCCCACGTTCATGGCAGCATCCTTTATGATAGCAAAGACAGGGAAGTAACCTGTGTCTCTTGATGAGTGGGCAAGGAAAATTGTGAGGTATATACAATAAGATATTATTCAACCATAAAAATGAAAATTCTATCATTTGCAACAACATGAATGGACCTTGAGAGCACAGTGCTAAATGAAATATGACACACAGAGAAGACAAATACTATCTGATCTCACTTTTATGTGGAACCTTTAAAAAGGAAGCAAACTCATAAAATAGAAAACGAACTGGTGGTTGCTACAGGTGGGGAGTGAGGAATATAAGTGATGATGTTGTTCAAAAGGTACAAACTGGAATATAAAACTGGAAGTAACAAAGAAACAAAAACTCATGGACACAGTCAATAGTTTAGTAATTACCTAAGGATAAGGGGGAAGGGGGTGGGGGAATAGGAAGTGGGTGTCAAGTATATGGTGATGGAAAGAGAACTGACTATGGGTGGTCAGCACATAATGCAATACATAGATGATGTAATATAGAATTGTACACCTGGAACCTATGTAATTTTTACCAATCAACATCACCCAACTAAACTTAACAATTAAAAAACAAATAAACATGTACAAACTTCTAGTTATAAGATAAATTCTGGGGATATAATCTATAGCATGGTGACTCTAGTTAACAATACTGTATTTATACTAAAGGTATGACAGGAATACCTTTAGAAAAATGTGTTGTTAGGAAATGTCATTGTGTGAACATCATGGAGTGCACTTATACAAACCTAGGTGGCCTAACCTACTGCATACCTAAGCTACGGTATAACTTATTACTTTTAGGCTACAAGCCTGCACAGCATGTTAATTACTGTATTGTAAGTAATTGTAACACAATAGTGAGTACTTAGGTGTCTAAATCTACCTAAACATATGAAACTATAATACAGTGCAAAAGATAAAGCATGGTACACTTGTATAGGACACTTAATATGAATGGATCTTACTAGACTGGAAGTTGCTTTAGTTGAATCAGTGAGTGAGAAATGAAAAAATGTGAAGATCTAAGACATCACTGTACACTGCAGTAGACTTTATAAACACTGCACACTTAGGCTACACTAAATTTATAAAACAGTGTGAGATTAAATAGAGCATGAGAAAATGGTGCCGTCGAGAGACAGGAAATATATGAGGTTGTCGCTGGCATAATACAGCATACTGTTTTACAGCAAACATTTTTTTCATAAGTAGAAAGAGTACACTTTATAAAATAATGATTAAAAGTAAGTAAACACATAAACCAATAACAGTCATTTATGATCATTACCAAATACTATGTACTATAAATGTAATTGTACGTGCTATACTTTTATAGGAACAGCAGTACAGTAGGCTTGTTTACACCTGTAGCACTATAAGCATGTAATATATTGTGCTACAACTTTACAATAGCTATAGCATCACTAGGTGATAGGAATTTTTCAGCTCCATTATAATTTTATGGGACCACTGTTGTATATGTGTTCCATCTTTGATTGAAACATAGTTATGCAAGAGTAACTATGTGAAAGTTGTTAAGAGAGTAAATCTTATAAGGTCTCATCACATGAAAAATAATTATTACTATATGAGGTGATGCATGCTAACTAGACTTATTGTGGTAAACATTTTGCAATATATTTATATCAAATCATTATGTTGTATAACATTAATACAGTGTTCTATGTTAATAAAACTAGAAAGTGAATGAATGAATAAAACAAACTGCCTTTTCTGTAATCATTTCTTAATCTCATAAAGACATATACTTAAGCCAGAAAGAAAACTTAATGAAATTTATTTTGCTGTTTATTATTAGTTCTTCTACTTCCTGAGTTGCTCCACATTCTTATTTTTTTACCATAAGTTTGAGAATGTTAGACAAACTTTGTGTGCTGTGGATACATTCTGTCTCAGTTGGAAACTGAGTCAACTTAAGTGTTGATTTTAATATTAATGATAATAATTAAAATAACATAACAACCATTCATTAAGTACTTATTATATGCCAGGCACTATATGAGCATTTGCATGCATTATTTCATTGAATGTTTGCGA
>PVKE010020455.1:0-27480 GCA_004027555.1 Craseonycteris thonglongyai | reverse complement strand
TTAGATTATTAGATCATGTTTCTCCTCTGCTCAAAATCCTGCGATAGCTCCCTATTAATAAAAATTAGTAAAAACAAACCAAAAGCTTATTTTCTCTCATCTCCTCTCTCACTCTTCTCACTTTCGCTCCAACCACTCTAATCTTCTTACAATTTCCACGATTTTAGAGATGCTTCCATTTTAAGGATCTTAGATGCATCAGTTTTTCCTTACAACTCTCCTCTGGTATCTGCATGGCTAACTCCAACTCTTTGTTGATTCTTAAAGGTGTATCACCCCACCTCCCATATCCTGCTGGATTCCTCCCATCCCCACCCCCAGCACTCTACTAGAATGTAGTTATGGATTGAGGATTGGGATCTTTGTCTATTTTGTTTGCTGAATACACCAGGTGCCTACAACTGTACCTGGCATATAGTTTGTGCTCAATAAAAAAACTGTTGAGGGGAAGCCGGGATGGCTCAGTGGGTTAACGGCTCACTTTGCAGCGCCGGGGACCGAGGATCTAGTCCCGGCCCCAGCCCGTGATGTATCTCTCCCTCTCTCTGTCAAAAATAAAAATAAATTAAAAAGCAATAAAATCAAACTTAAAAAAATAAAAAGCTCTTGAATGAACTAATGTTAAAGGTACTAAGTGTCAGGTTCTGTTCTTGGCACTGAGGGCACAACAAAAACTTCGTGCCCGCGTGGGACTAACACGTATACTTAAACCTGCTAGACCTATGTTCTAATTTCGGCTCCCCCGCTTATTCCCTTTGAAATTTGGAGAAAATTGTTTAACCTCTCTGAGCCGTGCTTTCTTTCCTATCAGTCTTTATGAGAATTAAATAGAAAAACAACATTTACATAGCATTTAGCATAAGAAACGCTTTAACATTAGTTTCCCTTCCTTCCAGGCTAGAAGATTAGTAGCCTGACATCTCTGCCACAGATGGAGGGAAGGTTTTCACAAGGCCTTGGAAAGGTGAAAACAGGTTACTGTAACCAGGCTTACCATTTTCATTGAAGACGTTCTCTTGAGAGAATGCTTAAGTGGGTCGGAGTGAGAAGTCAGGGAATGACTAGGGTCAACTACTTTGCCGTTTTGCCTCGGAAGCCTAGCTGGGTCCCCAGAGGTTAGTCTGGAGGAAGGGGAGGGGAGGAGAAGATGGGCATCTGGTCGGTACTGAAAACTACAAATCCCAGGCACCCTAGCGGCAAACAACTACGGGTCTCAGCAGGTCTCATTGTCAGGACCGAGGGGGTCCGTTGAGGCCTTCAGCCTGAGTTCCCGGGGAGAAGGCGTGGGGCGTACCGAGGCAACGGAGACGATTGGGTCAAACTTGACGGCGCTGCGCAGACGCCTCTGACGGGCCGGAAGTGACGTCGGAAGAGTTCCGGCTTCGGCCTTTGCCGCTGCCGCCGCCGCCACCGCTGCCGCCGCCGTCGGGGCTTGTTATCTTTAAAATGGCGCCCCTAGACTTGGACAAGTATGTGGAGATAGCGCGGCTGTGCAAGTACCTGCCGGAGAACGACCTGAAGGTGAGCCCGGCTGGGGCAGGAGCACGGCTGACGGGGCTCGCCCCTTCCGGCAGCGGGGCGCCCGCCGGCCCGCCCTTCTCTCCGCGGGACCCCCGCCTGCATCCCGTCCCGTCACAGTGGAGGGCCTGACGCAGTGCCAAGCGACTTGGTGTGACTGGGCGTCTCGCGGAGAGCGGACGGAGCCGTCGTCCCCCGAATGTTGGCTCGGTTCCGTAGCGGGGTAATCATGACGGATGTCGCGGCCTCTGTCCAGGGTCGCCCCTCCTGGCCTTCGGGTGCCCCCGGGCTCTGAGCCCTAACAGCTGTGCTTCAAGACTCCGTCCCCCCAGACCCCTCTCCTGTCCCGAGGCCCGAACCGAGCCCCGCAGGCGGTGTCCTCCAGATGGGTCATTGCCCCGGAGGCGATGACAGCAGCGCAGGGCGGCCGGCGTCTGACAGCAGATGCCGCCGCCCCGGGATCGCGGCCCTGGTGTGTTCAGGTTTCTGAGGCCTGACTGGGAATGGGGTCGTGCAGCGGAGGGACGTCAGGTTGTCCTTTCCCCACGTCTCTCAGTCGCTTTTCTGGAGTTTTGGTTTTCTTCTGCTAACTCAGATATGCAGCTCATTTTCGAGTATGTTGTTGAGCCAATTTAAGTGGATGAAGCTAATTTAAGTGGCTAATTTAGTAGGCTCTCAATAAATGCCAATACTTTTCTGTTCTTTAAGTTCCTCCCATGATCCCTGAACTCAAGATTTCATTTTCTTGGTTTCCTAAAGGAGTTTTTTTTTTTGTTACTGCCAAGTCCAAATAACAGTAAATGTATGTGTGCCTAAAGAAATGAAGGTAGGAAGTCCTTGCCAAGTGTTTCTATGTGCGTTTGTTAAAACCAGTGCTTAGGTATCTTAGCAGTGTGTAGCGTTTAGCGCTACTGTCTTATATGTTCAGTTAACTTTTTTTTTAATGTAATTTATATTTAGAAGTATGAACATTTATTTATTTATTATTTTATTGTTTTTGACAGAGATAGAGAGAGAGAGAGAGAGAGATACAGAGACAGAGAGAACTGAACTGGGGAAGCTCCCAGTTCAGCACACGGGTCCGCACGGGCCGGGGCCGGGACTCGATCCTTGGTCCCCGGCGCTGCAAAGCGAGCGCTCAACCCACCGAGCCATCCCGGCTTCCCCCGTTCAGTTAACTTTGATGTGCTATGTGGTAAGTGGTTAAACTGTCCATAGTTTTGAATTCTTTTTTATTCTTTAAAACAATTTATCTTGGCCCGTGAATTTTTTCTCTTAGGGAAGATGTTACTGGTTTTTTCTTTTGCTCTTTTGGCACAGGAAGTTGATATTTAACATCAGTCAGCAAGTACCGGTATGCAAAATGTTGAAGGCCAAAGGAGCTGTTGTGAATATAACTTAGTTGTACTTACATGTAAATATGTTCTACATGATAGGGGAGTCATTCTTGTGCATTTCCCCCTTCTTAGTAGGATAATTTAATTAAAATGAGGACAAAGCCAATATTAGTAGAAATGCTGCTTTTATGCTCATCTGAGTCGTTTGTGGCTTCTTTCTGCTGTATACTTTTTTAGGAAACAAGGATACAACCAACATTGGTATCCAGTTCATGTAAATCTAGCCAGATGTCTTTAGGTAGCACTGTTCATCCCATGGGTGAAGTTGGTTTTTTCAAATCAGTGCGGGGAAGCCGGGATGGCTCAGTGGGTTAGGCGCTCACTTTGCAGCGCCAGGGACCAGGGATCGAATCCCGGCCCCGGCCCGTGCGGAACCCTTTGCTGAACTGGGAGCTCCCCCAGTTCAGTTCTCTCTCTGTCTCTGTATCTCTCTCTCTGTCAAAAATAAAAATAAATAAATAAAAATATATTCAAATCAGTGAATTGATGTGAAATTTTATGTTTCTGTTTGTTTTATAAATTTATTGGGGTAACATTGGTTGGTAAATATTAGAAATTTTCTGTTATTTAGCATATGTAAAGCTGTTTTAGCTTTGTGTTTGTAATTAGTAAAATGTTGCTTATGAAAATGTATCTTGAAATTGATCATTCAAATTATTTGGATGATAATCAGTTGGATTTTCTTTTTCTTGTTTTTTGTTTTTTTTGTGTTTTTTTTTTGACAGAGAGACAGAGAGAAGGGGGAGGGCCCAGAGCAGTCTCCATAGTTGATAGCATTAGTTTTCCATATAGTTTTACTCCACTGGTGGGCTTGGGGCTGCACAGGACAGGAACCAGATCAGGTCCTCCTTCATGGGAGACACGCTCTGCTGGGGACCTGGTACATGGGAAGCACGTTCTGGGGAGGAAGCTGAACTGGGAGCCTCCCACATGGGAAGCTTGCCCGGGCAAGAATGAGAACTGAACTGGGGGCACACCCCAGTTCAGTATATGGGTCCTCATGGGCCGGGTCTGGGATCCGATTCTTGGACCCTGGGGCTGCAATATGAGTGCTCAACTGGCTGAACCATTCTGGCATCCCCTGGAATTTCTTTAAACCTCTTTGATAAATGTTAGATTCCCTTCCTACTTCAAGGAAGTATAATTATTAAACCATTTCATTTCCCCTTACAACACAGATTGTACTGAGCATGTATCTATTTCTTTTTTAAGATTTATTTTATTGCTTGAGAGAAGGAGAGAGAAAGGGGTGTGTGGTAGAGCAGTCTTCATAGTTGTACATCATTAGTTGTGACATGGTTTCTTTCCACATAGGTGGATATGGGGTTGCGCAGGGCAGGAACCCAACCAGGGGCCTCCTGCATGGGAGGTGAGAACCTTTGCCGCCGTGCCATTGGTTACCAGTTGCGCCTCAGTTCAGCGTAACATGGCTTGCAATGGTCAGGGCCAGGAATCGAACCTGGACCTCGCAATGCAAGGCTAATGCTCAACCACTGAGCTATCTCCGCATCCTCTTCTTCTGTGTCTTGGAAATGTTTTTATCAGATTAATTTGCTTGTGATATATACTTATCTCTGGTGTATTTAAAGAAATTTAATTTTGTTTGTTCTTAGCATGATGTACAAACTAAAATTAGGCAATTCAAGAAAGTATTTCAGGACTACCTTTTCTGAGTCTTTAAAACCAAAATAAAAGATTCTGCCAGAGGAAGAAAAAAAACTGTGGCCACTGAATGATCATTAAAAGATTTGTTCTGGTAGAAAAGACAGCAATTTACTGTTTTAAATTGACTAGAGGGAAAGCTGGGATGGCTCAGCGGGTTAAGCGCTCGCTTTGCAGCCCCGGAGACCGAGGATCGAATCCCGGCTCCAGCTCAGGGAGACCCACATGCTAAATGAACTTGGGTGTGCCTCCCCAGTTCAGTTCTTGCCAGGGCCTATGTGGAAGACGCCCAGCCCAGTTCCTGGCCTGCGCAGCCCCGCGCCCTCCTGGGGAGTGAAACTATATGCAGAACTGATGTTGTCAACTATGGAGACTGCTCTGGACCCTTCCCTTTCTCACTGTCTCTGTCTGCCTGTTTCTCTCTCTGTCAAAACAACAACAACAACAACAACCCAATAAAAATCAAAATAAATTTACTAGAAGTTGGAGGTACTGAATAAAATAATAAACGCATAGGATGTTCTAGATCTAATCCTGATTTTTCTATTAAATTGTAAGTGGTCATATTACTAATACTGGATTGAATCTTTGTAACTGTTTCAAAGGAATTAAGGATGAAATACAAAAGTGAGTGGACCAAAGCATAATCTTTCTTTAAAAAGAGCTCATGTGATTCTCACCCACAATAAAGATTTTAGAGCTGGTCATAGAAGATACAGATTCTATATCTGGCCAAGTGGAAGAATGAATGATAAAGGGCAGGCTTACTGAATATTTAAACTTAAGAACTTTGGTGGGGGATAAGTTTTGTAACTTGGAGAATGTCTGATCTCTTGGGTAGTTCTTAAAGGTGACATGTAAGCAAAGAAATTGCATACTGAGTTGGTGTTTAGTTGTTTTTGTTTTTTTACCAAGGAACTGAGGACAGTTATTGTGGTCAGGGTTGGAGAATATGGTATCTATTTCAAAGATTCATGGAATTGTATAATTCCATAATAACTGCTTTTATAAGTTAATAGTTTTATGTAATATTTTTGGAACTCATTTTTATGATTAGTCTGAGCCATCCTGAGTTTTTTGTATAAGGCTACCTGCTCTGCAAAGTTGTAGTACCTACCACTGTTTGGAATGCATTCATAAAGCTTCAGAGAATTTTCCTTTGCTTTTTTTTTTTTTTTTAAATATTTATTTATTTATTTTTGACAGGGAGAGAGAGAGATACAGAGACAGAGAGAGAACCGAACTGGGGGAGCTCCCAGTTCAGCATATGGTTCCGCACGGGCCGGGGCCGGGACTCGATCCCTGGTCCCCGGCGCTGCAAAGTGAGCGCCTAACCCACTGAGCCGTCCCGGCTTCCCCCCTTTGTTTTTTTCTGACATTTATTGTACAGCTTTTTGTACCTTTTCATTCAGCCTCTCTATATAATTTTATAGATTCTTATTATATGTTGTAGTCTTTATCCTTCCATACTTGTATCCTTCCATATGTACCTATTAGTCTTGTTACTCACCTATTGCCTGTCTTATTGATCATTCTGTTTACTTTAGTTTTGGTTTTGCATTGTATCTTTCTTCAGGTAATGCAAGAATAACTAAATACAGTTCAGGATTTAGGGACACAACATGTCTTTGTATAGGGCCAGAAGAGTGTTTTCAAGACTTTCTGATGTTTGTCTCTTTGGTCACAGAATCTACATTCTCTTATGCCTTTTGAAATTAGCCTAAAACAATGCTATCCAGTAGAAATAAAATGTTCAGAATGTGAGCCTTAGATTGTCACATTTTTTTAAGGTTTATTTTATTGTTTTGACAGAGAGAGAGACAGAGACAGAGAGAAGGGGGAGGGCCCAGAGCAGTCTCCATAGTTGCAGTCATCAGTTCTTGACAGTTTCATTCCACACTATGTGGAGGGGCGGGGGAGCTGGGGGTGTTGTGCAAGGCAGGAACCAGGCATGGGGCCTCCTCCATGGGAGGCACACCCCTGGAGCTGGGGGTCAAATGGGGGGCCTCCCACACAGAAAGTTTGCCCCAGTGAGAACTGAAGGGGGTTTCTGACATGGGAAACACACCCCAGTTCAGCATATGGGTCACATGGAGCTCGGATTTGATCCTTGGACCCTGAGGCTGCAAGGCAAGCGTTTAACCTGCTGAGCCATCCTGGCACCCCCAATTGTCACTTTTTTTTTTTTTTTTTTAAGATTTATAATTTTTATTGTTTTTGACAGAGAGAGAGATACAGAGACAGAGAGAAGGGAAGGGCCTAGAACAGTCTTCATAGTTGCACGTCATTAGTTTTTTCCACGTAGTTTCATTCCACAGGTGGGCGTGGGGCTGCACAGGGCAGGGACTGGGCCAGAGTCTCACCCTGGTGAGAACCGAACTGGAGGCACTCCCCAGTTCATCATATGGGTTCACACGGGCCAGGGCCGGGATTCAATCCTTGGTCCCCGGGGCTGCAAAGTGAGCGCTTAACCCACTGAGCCATCCAGGCTTCCTCCACATTTTTTAAAAGTGAAGAGAATCAGGTCAATTAATTTTAGTAATAGTTTATTTAACCTAATTTCAACATATAATCAATACAAAATTACTAGTGTAATATTTTCCCCTTTTTTGTATTAAGTATGAAATATGGTATATATTTTATTTTTATGACACATTCCAATTCAGACCAGTCACATTTCAGGTGTTCAATAGCTACATGTGGCTGTAGGTATCAGCTGGGACAGTGTACGCCTCTAACGACTCCCTAGCCCATTTCCTAGAATTTCAGAGGTGAGAAAGAATCAAAGTTTTTCTAATTCTGTGCCCTCCTTTTTTTTTTTATATATATTTTTATTTATTTATTTATTTTGACAGAGGAGAGAGAGAGAGAGAGAGAGAGATACAGAGAGAACTGAACTAGGGGAGCTCCCAGTTCAGCATATGGTTCCGCACGGGCCGGGGCCGGGATTTGATCCTCGGTCCCCCGTGCTGCAAAGTGAGCGCCTAACCCACTGAGCCATCCCGGCTTCCCCTGCCCTCCTTTTTTGACAGAGGGGGAAACTGAGTTTATGATCAGCCTGATAATGTCCAGCTAATCCATGAATTAGGTTGAAAAACCTCCTTATGCAAAGTCCTTTCTGATACAATAGCCTTTGTAGGATGGCAGATAGCATGCAATTTAGGGACGTCTTCCACTTTACATCTTTCTGTTTACCTTCCATCCTAAACACATTGGACTACCATTTCTGACAATATGCCTTGTACTTTCCTGCTTCTTTGCTTCTGTTCAATCTTTTCTTTCACCTATTTATTTAATATTGATATATACATAGCATAAATATTAAATTATTTAATACTCTATGAGTTGGGTACTAATATTTGCCCCATTTTACAGACAGGTAACTGAAGTACAGACAGATTCCAAAGTCATATAGCTAGTAAATTAGTGGGAGAGCTCAGGTTCAAACCTAGGCAGCCTGGCACCAGGGTTCACATCCTTAACTATCACTATGTTTCCTCTATACAACATCCTCCATGCCCCTTTTGAGCTTTAGCTTAGATACCACTTCTTCCATGCAGGGCTCCTGGATTTCATAGTCAGAATTATTTGCAATGATTAGAATTTATATAACTACTTATAGTTGTCAGAGTGCCTTCATGTCCATTCTATCATTTATGCAATCCTTGTGATGGGCGCAATAGATATCAAAACCAGGACTTAATGAGATTTAAGTGATTTTGCCACAGTGATTTAGCAGAGTATATGCTTGAATTTATTTGCTATTAAAAATTTCCATTCTACACAGACAAGAAAAACCTACAGGAGTTCATCAATACCAAACCAGTATTTCAAAAAATGTTAAAGGGATTTCTTTAAGAAGAAGAAGGGGAAAAAAATGTCAAAAATATGAATAGTAAAATGGCAATAACTACATACCTATCAATAATTACTTTAAATGTAAATGGATTAAATGCTCGAATGAAAAGACATAGGATGGCTGAATGGAAAAGAAAACAAGACCTAGATATATGTTGTCTACAAGACAAACATATCTTCTCCTTCTCTCTGTCTCTTTCTGTCTCTCTCTGTCAAAAACAATAAAAGTAAATCTTAAAAAAAAAAAAGACAAATACTTCAGATTAAAAGACACAAAGTAAAGGGATGGAAAAAGTTATTTAATGCAAATGAAAATGAAAAAACAAAGCTCGGGAAACAATACTTATATTAAACAAAATAGACTTTAAAAACAAAGCTATAATGAGATCAAGGACATTTTATATACAATAGCCAAGATGTGAAAGCAACCTAAGTGTTCATCGATAGATGCGTAGATAAAGATGTAGTACAGAGGGGATGCCAGGATAGCTCAGCAACTGAGCACTTGCCTTGCAATCACAAGGTCTAGGGTTCGATTCCTGGCTCTGGCCAGTGCAACCCCATGTGCTGAACTGCAGTGCAACTAATAACCTCTGGGATGGTTTGGTGGTGAAGGTTCTTGCCTCCCATACAAAAGGCCTCCAAATTGGTTCCTGCCCTGCATGGCCCCACATCCACCTGTGTGGAATGAAACCATGTTACCACTAATGATATACAACTATGGAGACTGCTCTGGGCTCTCCCTCTGTCTCCCCTTTCTCTCAAAAATAGATAGATGGATAGATAGATAAAAGTTTTTATTAAAGAAAAGATGTGGTACATATGTATAATTGAGTATTACTTGGCCATAAATCTTATTATTTATTTACAACAACATGGATGGACCTAGAGGGTATTATGCTAAGAGAAATAAGTCAGAGAAAAACAAATACTGTATCATTTCACTTAGTGGAATCTCAAAAACAAAATAAACGAACAATCAGAATAGAACCAGACCCATAGATGCAGAGAACAAATTGATGGTTGCCAGATGGGAGGGAGGTTAGCAGACTGGGTGAAAATGATGAAGGATTAAGAAGTACAAATAGGCAGTTGCAAAGAAGTCAGGGGAATATAAAGTACAGCATAGGGAATATAGTCAATAAAATTAATATAATAACTGTGTTGTGCTAGGTTGGTACTATACTGTGTTTGGAGGAGGAATCACTTCTTAAGTTATACAACTATATAACCACTATGCTGTACACCTTAAACTAATATAATACTGAATGTCGACTATAATTGAAAGTTTTTTTAATTTAAAGAAATTAAAAAGCCATAGATTTAATTGAGAAAAACATTTTCATTATTTTTCTGTACTCACCTTTGCCCTATCGCACTTATTATTCCATTTTACCACTTAAAAGTGTTCTGTCTTGTATGATAGCAAATATGTCTGTCTTCACCATTAGACTACAAAATTCTTGAGGTTCAGGATTATATCTTACTTATTTTTATATTCTTCACAGTTTTAGAACACTGCCTTGTATGTAACAGTCAATTAAGGTTTGTTGAATCAAACTGCTTTACAACAAACATTTCTTTAAATGTTTTCTGTGTCAAGTACTGTTTCCTGTGGTGCCAGAGGGAGAATCCCATACTTCTCTGTCTTTGAGGGTCTTTCAGTATAGTAAGAGAGATGGATGTAGTTTGTCCTCAGTTTGGGATAAAATTGAAAATCTTGCTTTAGTGCCTGTTTTGTAACAGTAAGAGAAACCACGCTTCCTACAAACTAAGCAGAACAAAGTTGTGAAGGGCTTTGGAGGAGCCTCTTTGATGACAATGCTGGGGACTCTGTGAGGCTACTGTGTGTGTGTGGTTGGCTGGGGTATGTAGAATTTGTTTTGAGATTTCATAGACTTTTCATTTTTCTATTTGCTTGATAGGAATTTCTAAGCAACTGCTGAACTAGAGTGATGAGAGGCAATGGCTTTGGCTTAGCGAGGTAGCTCTAAATCCCACTTGGGACTGCAGAAGTGGCATTTACAGCTGGCAGCTGTTACTGAATTCAAGTTAATGTGCCTGGCCTCAGGTTAAACATGCTGCCTGAGTAGTTTACATGTGTTTGCTAGACACTCACCAACCTTTGAGATTGGCAAGGTTTCACTGTGATGTTCTTTAGTTTATAATCCACTGTTACTTGCAGATCAGAATGGGAGGTATGGGCCAGTCACCAGCAGTGGCTTGCAGATTCGGGACGCATAATGGGCTAGGAGAGCCATATGTGAGTGCAAATTCTGGCATATTCGAATATGGGAACCATGGAGTCCTCAGGAATTTGTGCTATGAGTAGTTCCAAAATGTTAATTAAATAACTCGCTTTGTTCTAAAATGATATAGTTTGCAAATATGCATTCAATATAACATGCTAAATTATATTCAGAATAACTAAGAAAAATGAGACAAAGAGAAAATAAAGATAGGAAGCTAAGGTAGAGCAAACAGTAAAAGTAAGGACAGTTCCATAAGGAGTAGATTTGAGTGATTGTGGTCAAGGTGATAATTACAGTAGACTCTTCATTAACTGGGATTCAAGCAACTGTCATAATCTCAAGCAACCGGCAAAAAAAAAAAAATTTGCCGGTTGCTTGAGTTCCAGTTAATGGAGGGTCTACTTACATGGATCTGGCATCTACCAATCCCCATGGGTGCCAGTTAACTGTCTACTGTATTACTTTTAATAGGTATTATATACTATTTTTAAAAAAAGTAATAGCTTTACTGAGATATAATTCATATATCAAAAAATTCACCTTTAAAGTGTACAATTCAGTGGGTTTTAATATATTCAGAGTTGTATACCCATCACAATAATCAATTAAGAACATTTCATTACCCAAAGAGAAACTCCATACCCATTCGTAGTAGTAGCTCCCCATTTCTCCCTACCCCAAACCTCGCCATTAATTTACTTTCTATGGATTTGACCATTGTGAACATTTCATATAAATTGAATTGTATATTATATGGCCTTTTGTGACTGGCTTATTTTACTTAGCATACTATTTTTAAGGTTCATGTGCGTTGTCACATGTATGAGTGCTTCATTCCTTTTATGGTAAAATAATACTCCCTTGTATGGAGGTACCACATTTTGTTTATCCATTCATCTGTTGATGGACATTGGGTTGTTTCTACTTTTTGGCTATTATGAATAATGCTGCAGAGAACACTGGTGTACAAGTATCTGTTCGATACTTTCACTGCTTCCAATTCTTTTGGGTGTATACCCAGAAGTGGAATTGTTGGATCATATGGTAATTTTGTGTTTACTGTTTGAGTAACTGCCAAACTATTTTTCGTAGTGGCTCTACCATTTTATTTTCCAACCAATAATGTATGAGAATTCCAGTTTCTCTACATCCTTGGCAACACTTATTTTTTATTAAAAAAAAATTATAGCCATCCTAGTGTGTGTGAAGGAAGTGCTTTCCATACATGGTGGTTTTGATTTGCATTTATTTTTGTAGTGACTAATGATATTGAGCATCTTTTCATGTGCTTGTTGGCCATTTGTATATCTTCTTTGGAGATTTGAGGGCTGTCCGAAAAGTGTCCAGCCATGTAACCATTCGTGTTATATTGGCAATGGCTGGATTTTTTCTGGACAGCCTTCATATGTCTATTCAAGTCTTTTGCCCATTTTTTTTTTTTCTTAACAGGAGTGAAAGAATAGTTTACTGATAGAGAAAATAGTAAAAGTATACTTCCAAAAGATGGAAGCAGGCCTTGGGCAAGAAGAGATTGCTCAAAAGGCCTCTTTTGCCCATTTTTATTGTTTTTGACAGACAGAGAGAGAGAGAGAGAGAGAGAGAGAGAGAGATACAGAGACAGAGAGAGAACTGAACTGGGGGCACTCCCCAGTTCAGCACATGGGTCCGCACAGGCCGGGGCTGGGATTTGATCCTGGGTCCCCGGCACTGCAAAGTGAGCGCCCAACCCACTGCGCTATCCCGGCTTCCCCTTTTGCCCATTTTTAAATTGAGTTATTTGTGTTTCTGTTTGTTTGTTTTGTTGTTGAGCTATTGTTAGAGTTATTTATCTATTCTGGATATTAAGCCTCTGTTAGGTATATGATTTCCAGATATTTTCTCTAATTCTTCAGGTTGTCTCTTCACTTTATTGATAAGTGTTTAATTTTGATTAAGTCCAGTTTACCTTTTTTCTTTTACTGCTTATGCTTTTGGTATATCTAAGATTCCATTGTCAAATCCAAGGTAATAAACATTTACCCCTATGTTTCCTTCTGAATTTTAGGATTTTAGCTCTTACATTTAGGTTGTTGATCCCTTTTGAGTTGATTTTTATATATGCTATGAGGTAGGGCTCCAATTTTATTTATGTAGTTATTTTTAAGATTTATTTTATCATTTGAGAGAAGGCGAGACAGAGAGAGAGAGAGAGAGAGAGAGAGCGAGAAGGGGGAGGACCCAGAGCAGTCTCCATAGTTGTATATCGTTAGTTGTGACATAGTTTCATTCCACACAGGTGGATATGGGGCTGCTAGGGCAGGAACCAAACCAGGGGCCTCCCACATGGGAGGTGAGAACCTCAGCCACCAAGCCTTCCCAGCAGTTACCAGTTGCACTGCTGTTCAATATATGGCATTGCACTGACAGGGTCGGGAATCAAACCCCAGACCTCGCAAATTCAAGTCAGGTGCTCAACTGCTGAGCTATCCTGGCATCTCTGAGTACTATAATTTTAATACAGTTTTTTCCTTTTTAAAAAAAGTACATGCAGTTTTTTTGGCGCACTCTGTATAAGCATACCCTGAATTATAAGATATGACCTATTAATAGAAAGATACACATCAAAATGGTAGTACTTGGTATCTACTGATAACAAAAGATGAATACAAGTCACGTTTGACTTCTGCAATTACAAGAGATGCTCAAAGGGGTTACTATCAGCATCCAGACACTTCTGATTATGGCAAACTACTGCTTGAGCAACGTTGACCGAAGTGTTCACTTATATTAACACACTTGCTGTTTCAGTTTACCATGCATTTCAAACTTACCACGAATGTGTAAAAGTGTTAGGTATGTTGGAGGTTCTGTTGCATACTCATGCCTCCATTTTCATTATATTTCCACAATGTTCTCAAATTTCAAATATCAATTCACAATGGTCTTGCACTTCTCGAACGACAACTGTGTTTCTGCCATTTTCTTTGACTGTCTTGCCTGTCCCATGGTTATGCTAGCATTCATTTGATTAACACCATCTTTTGAGTGAACGTCATGCTACACATTGCTACTGTAATGTAATTCAACTTTGGAAAGTAACACAAAGATAATAACATCTCTTAAAACATGTATACATTTTTTTGGCATTGCCAATATGTAGTAGATTGAGTGTATGACACTGTGTGTGTGTGTGTGTGTGTGTGTGTGTGTGTGTGTGTATGTACAAAACTTTGCAGAGCACTTGCATGCACTGTTTATTTGATCCTCAGACTACCCCCAGGCAGGTATCTCTGTTTTGTGGATGAGGAAACTGAGGCACAGAGAGATCAAGTAACTTACTCAGGCTTACACAGCTAAGTAACAGATGATAAATATATGAAGTATAGTTAGATAGTAGGAGGTAAAGCTTTTATTTGATCTCTTGATCTCTTTTAATTCAAACGCTGTGCTCCTTCTGAATTATGCCATGGTATTACTTTTTCTGTCTTAGAGTATAAGATATTCTTGGGTTAGTACTTGTTGATTTGTCCTCTACTTGATTTCTCCAAAATTTGATCTTTCAACAGGTCTGTCATGATTTCCTTTGTGCCTCACCATGTATTCAATCTGTTTTGCTAGTTCCTCCTTTTTTCCTTCATTTCTAAGGGAAGTCTTTAAGGCTCATTCCTTTTTTTTTTTTTAAGATTTATGTTATTGTTTTTGACAGTCAGAGAGAGACAGAGACAGAGAAAGACAGAGAGAAGGGGGAGGGCCCAGAGCAGTCTTCATAATTGTATATCATCAGTTTTCTACATAGTTTCATTATACGCAGGTGGGCTGGCCTGCATAGGGCGGGAACTGGGCTGTGGGCCTCCCTCATAGGAGGCACATCCCCTCCATCCAGGGGCTGAAAGTGGGGGTCGCGGGGCTAGAACTGAACTGGGGGCCTCCTGCATGGGAAGCGCACCCCAGCTCAGCATATGCATCTGCTGTGTGTCTCATATATTTAAACAAATTGTAGTGTTTAGATTCCTAATTAATGTTTAAAATCATTTCATTATGCTCTGTAGTTTAATTTCTCCTTTCTTGACTGACCAATCATAAAATCCACCAAGACCTCTGGTTGTAGTATAAGCTGGTCTTAGATGAAGGTTCTTCGCTAGTTCTCCATGCATAGCAGGACTATACCTTTCCATCTCTAGAGCACTGTTGTGAGAATCGTTTTCCTTCATGAAAGTTTTTGATTTGAGTGCTTTCAGAGGACAAATATTTTTTAAGTGAAAACATGTAGAGTTATTTTTAAAAAGTAAAGTGACTTCTCAACTTTAGATTTGCATTTTATAATTAATTTTAGTTAACTTTTTTATGTTGAGGTGATTGAGGATTTATATGCATTTGTAAGAAATAATACCAAGAGATCCCAGTTACCCTTCACTGAGGTTTTCCCCAGTAGTAACATCTTGTAGAATTGTAGCACAATACCACAATAGGATATTGACTCTGATACAATCCACAATCTAGTTCAGATTTCTACAATGTTACTTCTACTCATTTTTGTGTGTGTGTGTGTGTTTAGGTGTATGCAATTTTATTACAGCTACAGTCTCATGTATCCAACAGCACATTCCAGATATACTTCTATCACCACATGATTCTTCATGTTGTCCTTTTATGACCACACCTACCTCCTGGACCCCTGGCAACCACTAATCTGGTCTCTATTACTATACATTTGTCATTTCAAGAATGTTAAAAAATGGAATCATATCATATATAATTTTTGGAATAGATTTTTGTTTGACTCAACATAAATCCCTTGAGATTCATATGTGTTGTTGTATGTCAGTAGTTTGTTTCTTCTTATAGCTGAAGAATATTCTGTGGTATGGATGCACCATGGCTAAATTTGTTTAGCTGTTGAAAGACATCTGATTTAGTTCCAGTTTTTGGCTATTATGAATAAAGCTTCTGTGGACATTTGTGTACAGATTTTTATATGACCATAATTTTTCACTGCTAAGAGTGCAATTGCTGGGTCATGTGGTAGTTCATGGTTTACGATTTACTATAGAAATTAGCATATAAAAACTTTTGCCAAAATTATTTGTTCTTACACTTGTTGATGAGAGACATCATTTTATAGTTCTTATAAAGCTGTGTCTTTTAGAATCTGTTTTCTCTGTAGCCAGAGAGTTTGCATTTTGGAATAGTCATTGTATCATTCTTAGGCATTATGAGATGAAAGTGAAAGTCAGTAGAAATCTAAATCTAGAATTGTCAAAGTGTAATTTTCTTTCCTATCAAACAATATAAGTATTAGTTCTTGTCATTTTGGCATATGATCCTTAGTTTTAATATTGTAATGAAAAGTTGCGTTTTATCTTTTCTTTCTACAGCGGCTGTGTGATTATGTTTGTGACCTCCTCTTGGAAGAGTCAAATGTTCAGCCAGTATCGACACCAGTCACAGTGTGTGGAGACATACACGGACAGGTAAAATTTCATGAACCGATGGTCTATAGTCCATGTGTGTTTCCACTTGTGCTGCAACAAAAACAAACAAAAAAGCCAGCTGGTAGTTAGCTAGGTTACCTCAGTCTGTATGACAGTAATGATTCCGTCAAATTATTCATGGAATTTATTGAAATTATACTTGCGAATGAACAGAATGCAGTGCTATTGCTCTGTGGAAAGGGGAAATATAAAACACAAATATGGAGTGCTTATAGTTATGATTAATAGGAGATGCTTTGGTTTTAGGCACTAATTTTCTATTCATTCTATTCACTTGTATTTTGTTGAAAATTTATCATTTCTTTAGTGGGAACAATAATAGCAAAGGTTCAGAAAGATAATTTTGGTACATGATTTATCAGCAAGTCACTGCTAGCATGGGATGAGAGAGATTTAGTTTATTTTTTCATGAGTTGGGTTTTTGTTTTTAAGAGTTTCACAGCAGTGATAAGAGGGACATACTCCATCTTAAGACTCTGCCAGTGTTTTAGCCTAGTTGGAAACATTGTGTGTATTTGTAGAGTTGTTTTTTTTTTAAAGGGAAATGAAAGGTGAACAGAACACTCATAGCCTGTTGTATGCATACAATGTAGTGGGGGCTCTAAGACATGTAATACATTATGAACAATAAAGTATTTATGAATGCTAACAGGACTTCCTGTCTTCTGTGCAATTTCCTTGCCTTAGTATGACTGCCTAGAGGAGCAGAAAATAGGTAAATTGGTTGTGATTGGGGGCTGTGCAGTGAGTAAAGTCCTATTTTGACTGCTTAGAGAGCTCTTTTCTTTTTAGCTTTTCAATCTGCTCTCTGAATGATTGAGAGTATAATAAATCTGACATCTGCATGTTATAAGCTTCTAAATAGGAACTCCATTACATCATCTGTGATCTGTTAAAATTTTAGATCTCTAAAGTAGATTTTTCTTTTTTTGAGAGGTGAGAGAGACGAAGAGGGAGGGCCCAGAGCAGTCTCCATAGTTGTACATCATTAGTTGTGACATGGTTTCATTCCACACAGGTGAATGTGAGGCCGCGTGGGGCAGTAACCAATCTGGGGGCCTCCTACATGGGAGGCCAGAACCTTTACCACTGAGCCAGCCCAGTGATTACCAGTTGCGCTGCAGTTCAGCATATGAGTTTACATGGGCCAGGGTTGGGAGTAGAACCCAGGACCTCACGATTGTGAGGCAAGCATTCAACTGCTGAGATATCCCGGCACCCCTCTAGAGTAGATTTTAGGAGTGGATTTATTAAAATTTCCATGTAACTTTACTCCAAAGGTATAATTAACATATTTTACTAACATAAAGGATATTAATATAAGCAGTGCATTAACACATTCCTAAAAGCTGGAATAAACCAAGTAATGTTTTCCTCTATTATAATATTAAAATTGAGGGGTTACCTATGTTATCAAGAACTTTTCAATATAAGAATTACAGCCATGATCAAAGGTCAGGAAGTTAGAGACAACTTCAAATTATAATACTAAAACTTATTTAAATCATATTGGGGAAGCCAGGATGACTCAGTGGGTTAAGTGCTCACTTTGCAGCCCCAGGGACCCTGGATCAAATCCCGGCCCCAGCCCGAGTGGACCCATATACTGAACTGGGGAGTGCTCCCAGTTCAGTTCTCATTGGGGTGAGACCCCGGCCCATTTCCTGCCCTGTGCAGCCCCACGCCCACCTGTGGAATAAAACTATGTGGAAAAACCAATGATGTGCAACTATGGAGACTGTTCTGGGCCCTGCCCCTTCTCCCTATATCTCTCTCTCCTCTCTTTGTCAAAAACAATAAAAATAATCCTTAAAATCATACAATTGTCTTTATTATATATACCTTCAGTCACATGTACAGTTCTTGCCAACAGTTTATCTTTGTTTTGAAGTTAACAAAGTGCTTTTTCACATATTCCATGTAAATTTTTTTCAGGAGTCCAGTGAGATGGCTTATTTTGTAGCGAAGGAAACTGAGACTGAAGAATTAGCCCAAAGCTACTAAAGGATAAAGCAGGGATTTGAAACTCATTTGGTTACAGGGTAGCTCACGTTATTTTAAGACTAACACTAAACTGTGAGCATTGCTTCTCTTATACTTGATTCTTTAAAACAATTGCTAATCAAAAGCATGGGACTTGAGGAACTTCTAAATGGCTGCTGACTGTTAAATCAAATGTAAGACATGTCCTTTGGGTTTTGTACAGTTGTCTTTCCCTTGGGCCAATCTGGAATTGCAGGATTGGGTTATGAGTATAAATAAACATGTTGGCAAGCATATAAAGCTAGCTGTCCCTTAGTATCCTTAGGATATTGATTCCAGGACCTCCCACAGATACCCAAATACTGGGATGCTTAAGTTCCTTGTACAAAATGGCATAGTATTTGTGCATAACCTATGCACATCCTTCCCTATATTTTAAATCTAGATTACTTATAATACCTAATACAATGTAAATGCTATGTAAATAGTTGTTTTACTGTCTTGTTTAGGGAATAATGGCAGGAAAAAATTCTGTACATGTTTACTACGACACAATCATCATAGGCCTAACTATGTGGCACATGTCAGTAGGCTGTAACCACCCCTCACTGCCACCCTCCCATGGAATATTTTCAGTAAATGGTTGAATTCGAGGATGCAGAATCCAAAGTTAAGGAGGGCTTAATGCATTGAAACAGTGTAATATGGAGAGGAGATTGTAAACTTCAGTGTCAGACAGAGCTTGGGTTAAGGTACCGTATTTTCCGGCGTATAAGACGACCGGGCGTATAAGACGACCCCCTAATTTTAAAGTTAAAACATAGGTTTAGGCCTATATTCGCTGTATAAGACTACAGCCTCGGAAGTGGGGGGTAGTCTTATACAGCGAATATAGGCCTAAACCTATGTTTTAACTGTAAAATTAGGGGGTCGTCTTATACGCCCGGTCGTCTTATACGCCGGAAAATACGGGGTACTGGCTTGACTACACTAGCTGTTTAAGGAGCCACTTCAGCTCACTCATATTTTTTAAGTATGTCCTTTGGACCTTTGAGCATCCCTAGGGTGGTACAGAATCAACTGAGGGTAAAACTGCTGGTGCCTCAGCACAGATCAAGGGAGTGGCATCATAGTATGCTCTTTGCCATTGTCTTCTTCACCAGCATGCATGCACAGTGAAGTAAAATGCCAGTATCACTTGGGAATGTCCTTGATGAAGCAATGATAGTAACTGTAACTCTCAATCCTGAGTAGATACTTCTTTTGAATGTGATGAACTAGGAAGTATGCACAAAGCACATCTGCATACCAAAAAAAGATGGTTCACTCAAGGAAAAGTGCAGTTCTTTGTATCACAGCTGAGTAGTCTCTTTTTTTATGGAATGCTATTTTTGCTTGAGAGAATGAATGACTAAATATGGGTATTTGGCAACCATTTTTGCAAAAGTGAAGTCACTTCAAAGAATACAATTGACAATATTTGTTGCCAATGCCAAAATTTCAGTTTTCAAATGAGGCTAACAGCTTCTGATACTTAAAGACAAAGACTTTCCTTAGTGAGATGAGTGGTAATATTAACATATTAGTATAGTTTTTTGATGATGTATAATGAAATGCCATTTCCATTTTCCAAATGACTGGTGTGTTGTCCACTCAAAGTGTTAGACCAGTATCTGAGTATGATAAGACCACTTGTCAAGTTTTGATATATTAGAAGGGTATGCACCATTATCACTAAAGGTAATTAGAATATTCTTTCGTTTGGTAACCCACATCTGTTTGAAAGCTGGGTTTTTTTCATATACTTTAATCCCAGTAGATTGAATTCAGAGGCAGGTCATGAGTCCAGCTGTGTTGTATTTAGCCAGGCAGTAAAGAGACTTTCAAAACTGTAAAGCCTCATTACTCTTCATTAAATTTGTTTTGTTTTGGGAAACAATTATTTTTATTAAAAATATGTGTATGTTACTATTTATTGAGTTCTGATTTTTAAAATGAATTTTAAAAATTATCTATTTTAATTTGTAATATGGTAACTGATTGATGTAACCTGTGTGAACAAAAGCTTTTCAGGGAACCTCGAATTTTTATGAGACTATGAATGGGTTTTGAAACCAAAAAAGTTTAAAACTACTGAGCTAGCCAACTGTTTTCTTGCTTTTAATGGTGGAATAAATCCACTTTTCACGATTGGTTTTGTTTTAAAATGAGAACATTTATAGTGTCTGTGACATAAAAAAACGTACACTAGATGGTAAGAATTATTTGTGAAATGATGAGGTGGGCTTCCAGAAATGTAGGGTAGGGTTAATTGTGTGCACATGTTCTCAGTAAATGTTTGTCAAATAACTTTGGACAACACTTCCAAGATGGAGTAGAAACTATGTGTCTCTGAAACAGAATTTTTGATTGTCTATTAAATATTCATAGGATAAATGGAAACGTATAAAGCTTTTGTTCAAGAACATACTTCTGTAAACATCAGTAGAAAAGTTCACTCTTCTACCACACTTTTATAAAATCAACTATTTCATAAAACTTCTTAATGTTTCCTTCTTGACTTTGTGTGTATATGTACTCAGTTTTTAAATAATAAAATTGTGTAGTTATAGGTATAGTTTTGTGTTCCATTCTTTTCCGTAATAATTTTTTTCATTTTGCTACATAGTTTCCATTATAATAATTATTCATAGCTGCATAAGGTCCATTCGAGTCCTTGAGTTGGTAGATCATAGTTTAGTAAAATATCCCATTAGTCATGAAGATTTTTTCTTTTATTATAACTGATGTTATAACACATTTTCTATATATTTACATAGTATTTGATATATATATTTTTAAGATTTATTTTATTGTTTGAGAGAGAGACAGGGAGAAAGGAGAGGGCCCAGAGCATTCTCCACATGTGTACATCAGTAGTTTCAACATAGTTTCATTCCATACAGGTGGATGTGGGGCCAGGCAAGGTGGAAACCAAACTGGGGGCTTCCCACATGGGAGACACACCCCAATTCAGCATATGGGGTTGCACAGGATGGGGCCAGGACTTGATAACCGGACCTCGCAGTTGCAAGGCACTCAGCACTCAACCTGTTGAGCTGTCCAGGGATCACCAATATATATATTTTGCCTTTAGGATATAATCAAAGAAGTGGAATTACTAGACCAGAGTAACACATATATATACATACATACATACATACACACACACAGTGTGAGTGTGTGTGTGTGTGTGTGTATTTTTACTGCTCATAACTGTCTTTGTATATTAAATAGATAAAAATATGTAAATTACATGGTACACATACACATATATACATCTGTGGTGTGGGAAGTGGGAAGTATACTCATTTTAAAGGGAAAGACTCTACATAGAAATGGAGAGCAGATATTTTGAAAAACTAGTCTATCACTTGACTGAGATTGAGCATTCATTTCACTTATTTGTTTGCTAATTTTAAGAAAATAGGAAAATCTTATTTTAAACTTTCAATAGTTTTGTATAAGAAAGTAATAACTCTTTAGTCTTATGAAACACTTATAAAGGGTAGTGCTTTATTTCAGTAATTAACATTTAAATTTCAGTTTTCACTATGATTAGGATTACTGTACTGTTTTAAGTGTTAGAAATTTAGTAATTTTACTTTCAAGTATAAAAGATAAATGTGTAGGAAATTATTGGTTGTAGTTAATTGGTATAGTATATTACAGTCAGTTCCTTTAATCCAAAATTTTTTCAGAAAAACTGAAGTTTTCTATGAGAATTAGATTAGGTTAATCTAGTTGACAGAAGTTGCCAAATATAATTTGTTAGTTACCAGTTTTCAGTCAAATAGAATATGGTGAAGTATACAGTTCTTTCTTTTTACTGATTTTTGAGAAGATACTCCACCGTTGTGGAGCCTAAGGGTACACATCTCCATCCAGCAAGAGTATAAGAAGGTAGGTCAGTCTGTTCTTCATGACATTATAAATTGTCATGTAAATTCTTATTTAATTGTCTCCTTATCATTATCTCATTTTAGGTATAGAAATGGGGAGGGATGGTTAGGTTAGCTTATAGACTAAGGTAGGTAACTGTAAATTAAATGAATTCAAATTCTCAAGTAATAGGTGGGGAGAAGTATGAAAGAAATTTGAGAGGGGAACCTATAACATTAATGACCTAGGAATTCAATGGTAACTGTGAGCTTTATTTTAATGCTTTTTTTTTTTGGCTTGGGAGCTATGTGCTTGGCAGTTTTGCTTACACTTTATTTTTTATTAATGTAAATACTTGAAGTCCTCTTAATTGCTTGTTTACACATTTTGCTCTTAGATTTATATTTAACTCCTTCACAGAAATTTGTAATCAACATATATTGCCTTTCTTTTATAGTTTTATGACCTTTGTGAACTATTCAGAACTGGAGGTCAGGTTCCTGACACAAACTACATATTTATGGTATGTAAACACCAGGATATCCAGTACTTATCTAAATTGGAAAAGATCTGTCTTATTACATGTAAATTACACAATTATTTTATTGTCATGTGATGATAACTATTTAAATATCTAAAAAGGTATTTTAGATACTTGCCATGTCCTCTAGTTGAGAATAATTGTTTTAGTAAACTGCTAGCCCTCAATAAAGGTTGGGCAAAAAAGTAGCCTAGAACCACAGGTTTAAGGCATACATCTTTAATTGTGTTATTTTATGAGATTTTTTTTTTTAGAGCTTTCAGTTTTATCTGTTACTAATCTGTGGATTGATGAATGTGCACATATACACATTTGCTGTAAAGGGGCATATTTGCTTATGTTTCTTTTAGAATGTATGTTACTTTTGAACTTTTTAAAAATCCTTCTGTCATGCTCCTTGCTTCTGAAAGTTGCTGGATCACTTTCCTATTATTCTTTAGCTGTTTTCCTATTGGTCTAATATTGGCCCAAATAATACGTTAATGGGAAATGTAAATAGCATGTCATCATGTGCTATTTTAGATACAAAGCTCACCCTGGAACACTGTTACAATTAAAGTATTTGCTTTTATAAAAAACTTTTCTTCAAGTTGGCAACTCTTCTGATATAATTCAAATGATTTTTGAAATTGATTTTTTAAATTTGGATTCATACATTGACCTTTTAGAAACATCTATTAATGTAGGTTATAGAGAATTTTTAAAAAGATGGTGGTTTTGAAGAGAATATCATCATTGAGAGAATTGCACTTGTACGCTTCCTGAATCATAGACTAGCACAAACGTAGTAAAAACAGCTTATTTACTTCCATTTGACATTTTTGTTAAAACTCAATTTCCAAATCAATGTGTAACTAACTCTTCATTTTTGTTATTTTGGGCTGTGTCTCTGAGTTTATGCATTTTGGAATAATTTTTAAAAAATGTTGTTCTTGTATCATTTGTAAGTGTAAACTTTTACTTTACAGGGTGATTTTGTAGACAGAGGTTACTATAGTTTGGAGACCTTCACTTACCTTCTTGCACTAAAGGCTAAATGGCCTGATCGTATTACACTTTTGCGAGGAAATCATGAGAGTAGACAAATAACACAGGTGTATGGATTTTATGGTAAGACCTTCTATTTCTCTGATTCTGAATATTGTTTTACCTTCCTCTTTGAAAAAAAAAAAAAGCTACACTAGTACATGTGCTTTATAGTAAAATGAGAAAATACAGATAATCTTTTTCCACTTTCTCACCCTTTAACTCCCCTTCTTCCCCAAGTCAATGGAAAATCTTACCATGGAGAGAGAATCATTCTTAACTTTTTTTTTTTTTTAAGATTTTTATTGTTTTTGACAGAGAGATAGATAGACAGTGAGAAGGGGGAGGGAGGGCCCAGAGCAGTCTCCATAGTTGCACATCATTGGTTTTTCCACATAGTTTTATTCCACAGGTGCGAGCGGGGCTGCACAGGGCAGGAACTGGGCCGGGGTCTCCACCCCAGTGAGAACTGAACTGGGGGCACTCCCCAGTTCAGCATATGGGTCCACACAGGCTGGAGCTGGGATTCGATCCTCAGTCCCCGGGGCTGCGATCCTCAGTCCCCGGGGCTGCAAATTGAGAGCTTAACCCACTGAGCCATCCCGGCTTCCCCGTTTCTTAACTTTTTGATGTATATCTTTCTAGATCAGTACTTCAAAGTATAGAACTCAGTTTACCTCATTGAAATTATCTGGGGTGCTTGTTAAAAATATAGATTGCTGGACCCCCATATAGAGTTTCAGGGTGGGACCTTTGAATCTACTAAAGGTGAATATTCTTTACACTGAAGTTTGAGAACCTACTCTATATGTGTATATATATTTTGTGTGTGTGTGTTATATACATATGTGTGTGTGCGCACACCACACTAAAATGGGATCATACCTGCTTATAATTGATTTAACCAGTCCCTTTAGCATTGATATTGGAGTTATTTTTAAGTTGCTGTTATGCACAGTGAATGTCCTTTTACATATATAGAAAATATATGGATATTTGAATGAATATCCTTCTATGAATTCATATATGAGGTCTGACAATTAAGTTGTGTACTCATCCTAGAAAAAGTGCTACATACCTTATTGCTGAATATCACTACAGTCATCTTCAAAGTACTTCCCTTGGAAAGTTATACACTGACACCAGTGCCTAGTACACCCTTCAAAGCAATTTTGGAATTCCTTTTCTGGTATGGCCCAGAGCATACCTTGTTACCCTTGATGCCTCGAATGTCATCAAAATGTCTTCCTTTCAATATTTCCTTTATCTTCAGGTAAAGAAAATAGTCATTGGGGGCCAGATCAGGTGAGTAGGGAGGGTGTTCCAATATAGTCATTTGTTTACTGGCTAAAAACTCCCTCACAGACAGTGCTGTGAGAGCTGGTGCATTGTTGTGATACAAGAGCCATGAGTTCTTGGCAGAAAGTTCAGGTGTTTTTTTATCTTTTTCATGCAGCCTTGTCAGCACTTTCAAGTAGTCGGCTTGGTTGAATGTTTGTCCAATTTATACAAATTCATAATGAACAGTACCTCTGATATAAAAAAAATGGTTAGCAACATCATTTGACTTTATTTGGACTGATGGAACATTTTTAGTCATGGAGAATTGGCTGACTTGCATTGTGCACTGTGACACTTTGTTTCAGTGTCCTATTGGTACACCCATCTTTCATCACCAGTGATAACATGACCCAAAACATCGTCTTACCTCTTCAAAAGGTCTTGGCAAACTCTGACTCTGCTTTGCTTTTGTTCATCAGTGAGCTCCTTCAGGACCATTTTTGCACACACCTTTCTCATGCCAAGATTTTCAATTAAGACCTTCCTCTTTCTCCATTGATGTTTACTTGGTCTGCTATACTTCTTATAGTCAGCCAAATATTTTGATGCACAATTTGACAAATTTTTGCAACGTTTTGCAATGTTTCCAGCTTGTTCCTGGTTGCCTTGACCTCTCTTCATCAGTGACGCTTTCTCTTCCCTCAGAAGAATGTTTAATCCATTTGAACTCTATCATTTTCTTCATGGCATCATCCTCATAAACTTGGACTAATATGTGCCTAATTTCACTTCACTCTTGCCAGGTTTAACAAGAAATTTATTGTTTGTTTGTTGCTCTAAGTCAGGGGTCTCCAAACTGCGGCCCGCGAGGCCCTCTCATCCGGCCCGTGGAGACCTTTTTACCTGAATAAAATAATATTAAATAAATAATTAAAAACAACATCTGTGATTTGATTCTTTTTTATTTGGACCTTGAGTGTGTTGTTGGCCCCCAAACTGCTGTTTGATAGTTAATGCGGCCCACGGGCTGGAAAGTTTGGAGACCCCTGCTCTAATTCAAACTCTTACATTCTCAAGATGGCACACAAAAACATGCAACAACAATAATGAATGCCACTCAGCAAGATACCAGCACACATTGACATGAACACAGCTGTGAGACACTGATATACCAAGGTTATGAAGCCTTACCGAGTTGTTTATATGTTGCTGCCAATGTAAGCGCACGGTGGCTAATTGTCAGACCTCGTATGATCTTCCAAGGATATATGAATATCGTTTTACATATATAGAAAATGATAAATATATATAAAAAGTGTTGTGTGCTTGCTCAAGAGAATCTGAGGCCTCAAGGACTAGAAACAAAACTCAGCCATTAAAAGCAAAATAGCAGCTTCTCTCAAACTCTTATATGGTTGAAAGTTTTAAAATATTAGGTTGAGAAGTTCTTTGAAGGAGGTAGACAGAACTATTGAGTTTATTAATTCCAATTTCCCTTGCGCATAATGCAAAGAATGAGAGATTTGAAAGTACTAATTTCATAATTCTTTAGTTTTAGATTTTATATTTTGAATTATCTTTTTATTTTTTTAATTTTTACACCAGTAATTAAACCTGTAAGGTAAGAGATAGAGAAAAGTCAGAGATGATATCAACACTAGCCATTTGTCAATTAGAGGGTGGTGTTAGAAGACCCATTTACCAAGGTAGGAAACAGGAGGAAGAACTTAGGATGGGCATTGAGAGGGAAATGATGTGTAGGGTTTAGGAAAAGTTGAGCTTGAGATGTCCATGAGACACATGGCGAAGATGGCCAGAAGGCCACAGAAAATAGTGGACCTTTTGAGAGGGATCTGAGTAATTGATTTCAGAGAATAAATAGAGACAAGATGCTAGAAATATCTTTTGTCATTTTAAAGATAAGCTAAACTTTCTTACTCTTCTACTAGTTTGAGCAGAATTTTTGTTGTCCTAAGATTGGATATGTTCTTTATTTTTATGGCCAGATTAGCAACTTCATTAATGAAAACTCTTCTGATTCTTTTATAGATGAGTGCCAAACCAAATATGGAAATGCTAATGCCTGGAGATACTGTACCAAAGTTTTCGACATGCTCACAGTAGCAGCTGTACGTTTATATAAATCTTTTTAAAACCTCAAGTATTTTCTTGCCAGTTACATATTTTTATCTCATTTCCATCTCAGTTATATTGATATCAGCATTTGTTGATGAATTTAGATGTGACTGAATTTATTACTATATGTATGTTCAACTCTTTGTTATCCTTTTTTGCTAGTTAATAGATGAGCAAATTTTGTGTGTTCACGGTGGATTATCTCCTGATATCAAAACACTGGATCAAATTCGAACCATTGAGCGGAATCAGGAAATTCCTCATAAAGGAGCATTTTGTGATCTGGTTTGGTCAGATCCTGAAGATGTGGATACTTGGGCTATCAGTCCCCGAGGAGCAGGTTGGCTTTTTGGCGCAAAGGTCACAAATGAGGTAAAGCTAACATTTTTGGAAAACTGCTTTGTTGGTTGCTAATACTACATAAAGAACTATGG
>PVKE010020454.1:0-27467 GCA_004027555.1 Craseonycteris thonglongyai | reverse complement strand
GGGGGGGGGGGGGGGGAGAGGAGGACAAGGAAGTAAGGAGAACAAGGCTGTGTTATGGAACTGGCCACCCGAGCTACTGTTGATTGCTCCGAGTACCAGATTTCGCACCCCACCCCACTCCTGCCCCAATAAGCCATGTCAATTTCTCCTCATAATGAGGAGAAAAGGGAGAAAATCTATCCACTGTCTCCTACCATTTGTTGGTCAAAAGCTCCCCACCCAGGGCATTAACTCTCTCTCACTTCCATGTCGTTCTTAGGTGGACATGAAGCAGCGTCGGATCCTTTGATGGAGTCAACAGGTGATCCCAGGGTTGGAGGTGAGAGGTGTGTGCATGAACAGAAGGCAAGGTGCTGTCAGGTTGCACCTGAAATTAAATCTATGCAGAGAAAGAGGATCTGAAATGATCCGTAAGAGAGCGTCTCATACACATAACATGAGACTTTTCCAAGTGGAACAAAAGAATTACTCCCATAAAAGCCATCGAGCTTTGGAAATCAATGATTGCTCATGGAAGAACCATCTCAACTCTCCCACAGGATTTAGAGTGTTATCAGGCTGTATGTACTCACACTGAAGTAAAATGGTCTTATATAGTGATAAAACACATAATTTCACCCAATACTATTCAACTCTGAAAACAGTTCATAACTCACCCCCTCTGGGAAGTCTTCCCTAATTACCTACTTACTACATATGAAAATAAACAAACCAACAAATGAAAACCCCCAAATTACCAAATTCCCTGATAGCTTTAGGGGAACTAGTTTCATTGAGAATAATATAAACTGATTGGTCTTTGAGAAGAGTACTTCAAAACCAGACAATATGAATTAAAGAAAATCGTTTTGACTAAAATAGAATCAACCTAAATTTATTTACAAAGGTTTTTCTCATTTCTGGCATGTCCTGTGCATAGAACTCAGCCATTGCCCTTTTCATCTTGTTATTATTACATACCTGTTAATGTCAGTCTTCCCCACTAAACTGAGATCCTTCCAGGAAGGGACTGGTCTGGTCTCATAGATCTTTGAATCCCCAGCAGTGTGTTGCATACCCTAGCGTGCATTAGGTACTCATGGATACTGTGTAAAGAACGGGAAGTTGGAAATGTGAACACAGTGAAGGCATGCAACCGCCACTGTGGGGCGTGGGGAAGTATACAGGGTGGAGAATCGGGAAGGGTGTTCAGGCAATGTTTAGGGCCCACTTAGGGTTGGCGGCTGTGAGGTTGTGATGGAAACTATCTATCCACCGGTGTAACTTTCTTCACCAACACCTAACTGGAGAGAAAAGAGAGACTGTGAATGAAATGCCATAGATTTTCATGAGTGTTGTGAATGAGGTGAGAAGATAATAATTTAATAGAACATTACATGGTCTTCCCTGTGGTCTCAGAGTTTCAGCTGAGATCCCAATATAAAGATAACGGGTTATTAATGTTTACAGATTCAAAAGAGAGGTACTATCAGATGCCTATAACTAGTATTTGCAGAGTTAGGTAAAAACCACTCATTGATCTATCACCCATCTCTAGGCTATAAAAGACAAAGCATTTGCCGCTGAAAAGTTATTTAGAAAGTTGTCCTTCTGGAGAAAGCATTGTGGCATTTCCCTCATCTTTCTAAGGAAGAAAGGAGTTTGAGTAAGGTGACCAGATGTCCCGCTTTTGGCGGGACAGTCTCGATTTTTAACAATTTGTCCCGCAGCATTTTAAAAAAGTCCCAATTTTTGGAAAGACTGCACAACAAGCTAGGGAACGGCGGGAGATAGACCAAATTTTTAATCAAGAATCCCCTCCCCCCCGGTCAATGGTGTCCCGCTTTACCAATGTTAAAATCTGGTCACCTTACCGTACATGGCAAAAGAGACTTTGCAGATAAGATTAAATTAAACATCTTGAGACAGGGAGATTATCCTGGATTACCCAGGTGGGCCCCAAATGCCACCACGAGTGTCCTTATAAAGAGGCAGACGGAGATTTGATACTGACTGAATAGGAGCCGGCAGTGTGACCACAGAGGCAGAGATTGTGAGGTAGCCACAGCTGAGGTACGCTGATAGCTACCAGAACCTGGAGGAAGCAAGGACTGGATTCTCCCTTAGAGGCTGTGGCTCGGACCTGTGGACCCTATGCTTTTGGCCCAGTGAAACTGATTTTGGACATCTGGACTCCCAAACTATGAGAGAGTTAGTTTCTCTTGTTGTAAGCCACCAATTTTTGGTAATTTGTTATACCAGCAAAAGAAAATGAATACAGATGTATAGTAGAGTGACATTTTAGATATCAGAATTTAAGGCAAAAATCATATGTGTATATGAGTATATATACGAGGGCTGTCTGGGAGAAATCCAGCCACTGTCCATATAACAAGACCAGTTACATGGCTGGACACTTTCTGGACAGCCCTCATGTATAGACCCCTGAAAATCATCTAGGAATATATCACATTGGAGAATAATACAGCAGGTTTCTCCACAGCAATGAAATGGAGTGTTGTTTCTTCAGTTGAGATGCCAGTTGAAGTAGTTGGCTTGAATTTAGAGGCTATGTTAGTGAAAAAATATTTATCTTTAAACATCAGGCTCCTCACAAAACTACCTGGGAACCAAATTCCACTAAGGAAACTGCAGATTCTCATCTCTGATCTCACTCAATCCAGGCATATTCATATATGCTCTTTGAATGGAACAATGGGCTACATTGCTCATGTGATTTAAATTGTCCTTTCTTTCTCTTCTAAGTCAGTATATGGTTGAAATTTACTTAAGGTAAGTATAGCTAATGTGTATATAGACTTGCTACATGCCAGATACTTTTCTAAGTGCTTATATTAACTCATTTAAAACAAGGAACTGAGGTGCACAGAGGTTAATAACTTGACGAAAATGCATTTTTCTTTTATATACAGAAAAATTTAAACAGCCTCCTGATATAAAATTAAAGACATTTGAAAATCCCAACATTTTGCCTCATAAAGCTTCCTGGGGGGGGGGGCTGCCTAATAAAGATGCGGGTCCCTATTTCAGCATCTGTAGACGAAAGTGCTTCTGGACTTTTCTATCTACTTTCCATTCAGCTTGAAATGAAAAGAAGTTCTTAGAAAACCTTCTCTTCTTTGCTTTTAACTTGAAGATACTCTGCTATTTTTCTAAACATCTATTTTCTTAATGCAGTCTGAGGCTGTTAAATTTATCGCTTGATATTTTTCCCCCAATAACCTCTGTGATATGAAGGCTAAATTGATTCTGCACCCCCTTTCTTTCAATTGCCGATTTTAATTTGTCTTTCATATAATGCACTTGAAATCATTCCTTTTCTCTTTCTAACCACAGAACGTTCAGTAAAATTGCTGCAATTGTATACAATCTTTGCTAACTCTCTTACTAGAAGAGCCATATAGCTAAGTTTCAGCGACAGTTTAAAGCTGCCATAAAGCTTTACCTTTACCAGTTAAATAACCAGACTCCAGTGCACTTGATGTAATTCTTCAGGTCTTCTGAACAACTGAGTGGTGTTGCTGCATCCGTGACGGCCGCCCAGTGATTCAGAGAGATTGAAGAAAGGAGTGAATTTGTGGTGGCCGCCAATTTGGTCACAAGGCACACAGGGGAGATCCAAGAATGATCTTGTAGTTTTAAAATCACCTGTGTCATTACTATACACCCCCTCCCCCTGCACTTGTCTTACTGATCATTTGAAAGATAGTGACTTCTTTTTGGGGCTTTTTATCCAGACATCTTGACAGTCTACAGTGGTATTGTCCCTCTTTTGATAACCTCTTTTCTGAGAGGTTTCTCCCCTTCTTTGTTACAGCAAAAACCGACTGTCCTAAGGACACTGACTGCCCTGCAGCCCTTTGGGGTTTCTTTTCCCACACCCCACATACCTCAGGTTTGTCAAGGATGATGCAGTTCCTACACTGTGGCCGCCCTGCCCAGTTCCCCTTCCCTCTGTGCACCCATCCCATCCCGAACTACTCTAAGTGTCGGCTGCTGACAGCTCACAACTGCCCCTTTCTGAGAACCGTGTCCACTGTCAAAGTGTGTCCTTAGGCCAGCAACACCAGCACCTGCTAATTTGTTAAAAATGCAAGTTCTCAGACCCCACTCCTAACCTCCTAAACCACCCAGTTTGTGGTTCTTTGTTATGGCAGCTCCGGGAAACGAATAGAAGGGGTCTCATCTAAACACACTCCTTTACTGGCCCTCTTGCACAAGAATCCCTGCCTCTGGCTCTACTTCTAGGGAACCTGACCTAAAGCAATGGGAATTTTTCTCATTCCTCATTGGGTCATCCATCCACCTTCTGACAAAACACCCTGCTCCTGTGAAGCTCATGCTATTCAGCTACGCCCTCTTCTTTCTGAACATGTTACTATTGTAACAGTTTTATTAAACTGAACACAGTGGGATGCACTCAGGAAACCCATTAATTGTTTCTCTACCAATTTCCTTTAAACACACTCAGTGGTATTTTCCTGACCCTCTTCTGATGGTATCTCAGACTCCCGTAGTTTTTTCTTATCACATGTAGTTAACAGAGCAGCCTCATTTGGAGGTATGAAAAAGTCCCATCATTACTTTCGTCTCTCATTCAGTCCCAAGCTGCCCCTCTCTTCCATCATAGGGCTGCTCTGGGATTCTGCAGGGGGTCATCACAGACGGGCGAGAGACCGTTGCTTGTCCTCTACCTCCTCCCAGACTCTCTTTGCTGCCCCTGGCTCCTCCAGGGCAGGGAGAGGATTAGAGAAGATTTAGTAACCTCAGAACTTGTTGTGGGGTTGTCCTGTACATTATAAGATGTTTAGCAATGGGAGTGGGGAGCAACTTGCCCTATTGAGAACCTCTGGATCAGAGAAAAAAGGCAATTTCTCACTTGACTGTTGCTGGTATTATCTGTTCATCAGATCCCTCTGTCATGGCCTATATTTTGTGGCTCGTTTTCTCATGGGGTGCTTTTGTGGGTTCTTCAGAGACCCCTCCATCACTCAGCAGAACACGTACTGCAGGCCCTCTCTGGCTGACTTCCAACACCCCTCCCCCTCCCCGTTCCTTTGATGGACATCAGCAACCTGTTCCACTGGAGTCACCCTCCCCAGGTTGAAATCAAGGTATTGGCTGGGGTTACGATTCTTACCTGAGATTTGCGACCCCCTTTCAAACTCATTGCTTCTTGCCAGAAGGACTGATAATCTCATTTTCTTACTAGCTCCAAACTGGGGACTGATTTCTGCTGCCAGAGGCCACACATAGTTTCTTGTCACATGGCCCCCATAGACAGTTCACAACACGGCTGTGTGCTTTCTTCCTGTGTAGCAAGAGCACATCTCAGATGATTGGCCCCCTTTCAAACAGTTAACCAGCTTAGATCAGGCCCACCCAGGATGATCTTCCCTGATGAACTCAACTGAACCTGGGGGACTTTACCTCTATCTGCTAAAATCCCCATTGTAATATAATGTAATATAGTCATGGGAGGGATACCCCACTGTATCTGTATGTCTCACCCACACTCAAGGAGAGATTATACACAGTATGGTTTACTATGGGGCTCATCTTTGAATTCTGACAATCGCAAGCCTCTTGGGGTTACTGGACCAAGAGGCTCAAACATTAAGGTGACCAGATTTTAACATTGGTAAAGTGGGACAGCGTTGACCAGGGGGGATGGGGTTCTTGATTAAAAATTTGGTCTATCTCCCGCCGTTCCCTATCTTGTCTTGCATTCTTTCCAAAAATCGGGACTTTTTAAAAATGCCGCGGGATGCGGGACAAATTGTTAAAAATTGGGACTGTCCCGCCAAAAGCAGGACATCTGGTCACCTTAATGTACGGTAACATTCAAGGATGCCTAGAATTAGAATAGGAACATATTTAGGGGCATTATTCAACCTACCAACATATCCATTACATCTTTCTGTGTGTGCATGTGTATGTGTGTGTGTGAAAGAGAAAGAGACAGAGAGAGACTGAAAGACAGATGAGAAAGAGAGAGAGAGAGAGAGAGAGGGAAGACAGAGACAGAGAATGAGTAAAAGACATCAGAGGTGAGACCAAACTGTGGTTTGATTTGGGTACCATTGAGCCAACCCAGTATGTTCATATACATAGGTACAAATTTCTCTCCAGAGAAGGAGAGAAATCCGTTGCTGCTCAAAGGTTTTTATAGTTTTCAAAAAGACACCAGGTGGATCTTCAATTGAAATATTTCCCAAGCTTTAACTTAACAAAGCAACTCCTAGTTCCCCATCTTCTCCATGTGTTGTTTTCAGTAAATACACATTTGGTCTTGTGTGAACAAGGAAGATTTCTCAGGCCCTGTTTTACGATCCATAGAGCTATCCCATTTGTCTGATTCCACCACCTCCAACCCACCCTGGCTGGTTTTTCGAATGCTTTAAGGAACAATCAATTTTGCTGACACATAAAATCTAATTTTCCAAATTTTCTTATGAGATTAAACCCAACCAGTAGAAGCCAGAAACTGCCTACCATCAGAAGATAAGTATGTCTGTATACATACTTACAATTTTTCTTAAAAAAATAAATTGGAAAGGTGGAAAACTAACTCTCACATGTATTATAATCAACCCATTTTTATTCCCTTCTAAATTAAAATAAATAGATGTGTAATAATTGGTGCTAAATAAATAAAATAATAATAACGGTATTTTTTTTTTGTAGATTAATCCAGAATATGTTCATAGAGATCAAAAAGTTCTTAAACCTCCCTAGTTATACCAGGCAGTTATACTAGCTGAAGTTGAAGAAAGTTCAAGAGAATTTGGGTTATATCCCCATTTTCTTTTACTGGTGTGAAGAGTAATGTGAAAGAAAGAAGATCTGGCAGAACTTCTGATTTACATTCATTTGAATTCAGAATTGTTGTTTTAGAAGCAGCTAGGTCAAGATCAAGATTGAATGTACAAGCTGAGTAGAGGAAAATAAATGGTTGAATATGTGTAGCTTGAGTGATTTCTAAGAAGCCCACCACAATAATCATATTAGCCAGCATAAACAGAAAATAAAAAGTGACAATAGAATAATAGAGATAAGCTTAGAATAATAGTGATAAATTAATCATAGATTTACCTAAACTACTTACTTATATACTTGGTAATATGATGATACTTCCTCCACTGACCAGCCCTAAACTACCTGTTCATCCATATCTCCTGTTCGTACCTGCCCTGAGCCATATTACTATTGAACACCCCTCCCCCAGAAATGCCACCCTATTTTTTCTTTCAACTGGCCAAACCTACCCATTGTTCTAACTCTATTTTTGGTTTAAAGTCTTCCTAAACCATCCTGCTTATGCTGACTAATACACACACAGACTCACACACTGTACTTCATAGAATTCTATCAATTGTTTTTATGTATATCATACATTTCTTTTTATTATTTAATTGTAAGGATCAAGTAGGTGATGGAGAGGAGGCAAACCTTTTGCCACCTTCTCAGGGTGTGGATCCCATTTTCAGGCCAATTGCTTGAGAGCAGCTTCTTTCTCCAGGAACTGCTAGGAGGAGATAGACAGGGTACGTGCATGGCTATAACTTGAACCTAAGACTTTTAAAGACCTTGACAGGGTGTATGGAAACAGGAAAACTGCCACTTCAAAGAAGCTAACAGTTTATTGTTGTACAAGAGTAGAGCATTGCATACACTTTTCTTTGTTCTGGAAAAACTACTTGGATGTAAAGACTACAGTCTGAAGAAGAAAAAAGGTCTTTGAGACTGGCTCCAAGGGGCTAGGGACTAAAGCTGCAGTGAGTGGATGACCATGTCTGTACGGTCTGCAGTTATAGCTCTGTAGAATGATGTTGCCTTAGGCTGACCAGACATCCCATTTGAAACAGGATAGAAAACAATGGTGCTGTCCCATTTCAAATAGTACATATGCTCAACTTACTGACACCTTGAATTTAGCCTGGTAAGACTAGGCTGACTGTATATATACTGTTTGAAATGGGACAGTACTGTTGTTTTCTATCCCATTTAAAATGTCGTCTGGTCAGCCTATCTGAGAGAATGTTTTCTTCCGCGTATGCATTCCAAAAAGTTCTGTCGCTGGGAGGCCTTGGCTTATTGTCACTGAAACACATGAGTGTGTATTAAGGAGACCCTGTCAGGGGCTCAGAAAGTTAGTGTTAGTGATTAACACAACTCATCCCATGATGAACTGTGAGACTCTGTGATCTGGATCCAGCAGCTTTGAAGCCTAAGTCCTTTTACTACTGGTAGCACTGTTCTGTCCCTCCAAGAAAAGCAGCTTTGGGGAATATCCCTGGCAAATACTGCTGGCTAGGTACACGGTAGAACTAGCCCCTTCTCTGCCAACAGAACCCTCATCCAGAATGGGGTATCAATGAATGGAGGGCAAAGGGATGAATCCTAACTGTCTATGCCAGGGGTGGGCAATTGTTTTGGCTTGGGGGCCGCTTTGTGGAAACAAAGGTTAGCGAAGGGCCACACCTTTTAAAATGACTGCATTTATTAGTTAACTTTGCATTTCAGAAAAGATATAAATTGTATCATAAAAATCTGATGTCTTTGTGGGCCACAAAAAAACCTGTAGCAGGTCGCATGCAGCCCACCCCTGGTCTATGCCAATTACAGTCATCCTGTCCCCCTTTGACAGGTGAGCACTTTCTCAGATGCCCTTGAAGGTATGGCAGTTCATGACACCCAGTCCAGACATGTAGCAGGGAAATCTTCTGGGTGTGTGGTGGTGAAAGGGTGGCATCTGTGCCCCACTTTTTCTGCTTCTTTTCATTCCTTCCTCCTTTAAACCATGATGCCTAGAGTCATGAAGGCACTCTTATGACCACTGGGTGACTTATACAAGGACAAAAAGCCAACACATGGAGGATGGCACAGTTGAAAGATATAAAGCCTGAGCTACTGAAAACTGCAGAGTCAGTTTCAAACCTAGAACTGCTTTCCTGCAGACCATCTGTTATGTGAGAAAATTAAGTATCTTTATTACGAAAGATATTACTCAGTGGGTATTCTGTTACTTGCAATCAACTGCATCATATATAATAGAGCACTTCACTTTTGTCACCAAAATATCAGCAGCAGAGGCTATGCTGAGATGATTTGGCTAGCAGACCACAGTGAAAGTAAGTGAATTTTTCTGAACAAATATGAAACAATTTTCTAGGGACTCTTAGAAACATGGCCAAGTTCTCATGGAGGTAGATGGGTCTTAAAGTTATTATAGTCAGGCCCTAATACAAATATGGTTTTAACTGGACTCACAGGCTAGAGAATTACTGAGGGCAGATACTGATAGTCGTATCTCCCACAATGATTTAGCTGATTATCCTAATCGAGTTGTCTCTCAGTGCTACTCAAAATGCCAATCTGCAGTGAGATAAGGAGGTGGCACCAGAATATAAGCCAACATACGGCTTCCTTCCTTCATCGGGAAGTCTTGCCAACACCACCACCACCACCAACAACAACAACAGCAACAACAACAACAAAGCCTGAACTAAACAGTGTGCTTAGTGATGTAGTTGATTTACATTAGGCAACAAGTTCCTTATCTCCTTGTTAATTGGTAACAAACAGTTTGCAGGCCTATATAACTGGTCTGCAGACGACACAGGCTAATGAATTAGATAGAGGTCAGGCACCTGGGTAGCCTGCATATGATAATTTACAGGGGAAGAAATGCCATGATTCTACTCTGAAAACTACTCCAGTGGTCACAGTGGAAGACTTCTTTATATCTAAATGTGCTGGACACCCAATTGTGGTTCTTTTGAAATTTTCTTAAACACTAAATAAGTGTATTTGTAGGCATCAGTGCTCACTTTAAAATTTAAAGTCTGCACCTCTCTAATTTAACTATTAAACTAATTTAAAATTTGTTCACAAATGAGAAGGTGGTTACTGTCTAACAAAGCAGGTGGTTGGAAATAAAGAAATGTCACATTCCATGCAGCTTCCGATTAGATCTTTCAACTATGGCCAAACAGTTCTCTTTTTCATAAGGATAAAAAATATATATGTAGTATTGGTGGTATCATTTAGGAATTTCATTCAGATATAAAAATGAAAAAACTGAAGGGAAAAAAAAATCAGTGGTTGAACAAATTGAGGGTTTTGTTTTTCTCACATTAAAGAATATGGAGTTAGATGGTTCCGGGTTGGTACAGTAAGTCTATGATACCGTCAGGTCCCAGGTTCCTTGTCTTTCTACTTGACTATCCTTGGCTGTTGCTTCATGGTCTCAGGTTAGCTACTCTACTGTCAGATTCATATCCCTATTCCAGGAGGGAAGAAAGGGAAGGGCAACAAACAAAAGGCACATAGCAACTAATTCTGACTTCTTTTAGAGAATTTTAGCAAGTGGTCCACCAAGGAATTTTCACTTTTATATCTCCTTGACCAGAATGCTGAAGCATTGGCCATCTATGGTTGCAAGAAAAAAAAAATGTTTTTTGTTTACCCCTTATGTTACTTTGCTAGGGTTGCCATAACAAAGTATCACAGACGGTGTGGCTTAAAGAACCAAAATTGACTTTTTCACAGTTCAGGAGGCTAGAAGTCCAAGACCAAGCTGTCTGCAGGGTTGGTTTTTTCTGAGGTCCCAGTCATTGGTTTGTAGATGGCTATCTTCTCTTCATGTCTTCACATGGTCTTTCCTCTGTGTGATTCTATGTCAATATGTCCTCTTCTTATAAGGACATCAGTTGTATTGGATTGGGGCCCACCCCAATGACCTCATTTAACCTTAATTACCTCTTTAATTATCTTATTTCCAAATACACTTACATTGTGAGGTACTGAGGGTTAGAAGTTCAACAGATGAAATTTTTTTTTTTAATATATTTATTTATTTATTTATTTTGGACAGATAGAGAGAGAGAGATACAGAGAAGACAGAGAGAGAACTGAACTGGGGGAGCTCCCAGTTCAGCACATGGTTCCACATGGGCCGGGGCCTTGATTTGATCCCTGGTCCTCGGCGTTGCAAAGTGAGCGCTCAACCAACTGAGCCATCCCGGCCTCCCCCAACAGATGAATTTTGAAGGGACATAATTTATCCCACAACATCCTGCCAAACTTAATCAGGGTTGTGTTTGTAAGAAAGGAGGAAATTAATAAAAGGTAGACACTGCACTGCCTGCCAAACCTACACTATTGCTTGATTTCCTTTAAATAATCAAATAGTCTTGAAAATTGTCTGAATTCAGTTTAGATATTTGTAAATATGATGTAAGCTGAAGACTACCAAACTCCAACAAAAAGCTTCTTTGTGTTTTTAAGGTATTTAAGTTTTCTTATAATGAAAGACTTTCCTCCATTGCCATGAGCTTTGTTAGGAATGCTCTGGAAGACACCAGCAGGTAAGTGTCCATTATATTGAATACTAATGATCACAAACAAAGGAGAAGCTGAGGATTTCTATTCCTAATGTGTGCTGAGGCCTGTACAATTCAGTTTACAATGAAGCAGGGCCAACTCTTTCTACCTAATCTTTTAGTGTCAGAATATTTTTTATCTCACTTGATCATTAAGTGAATTAAGTACAAATCCTTGATTTTGTTGGCATTTTTCCTTTTATTATTGTTAGATTACCCGCCGTATCAATTAAATGAACATGAGAATAAGCTCCCAGTAATGTTGATACATATGTCTGTCCTTCACATGCTTGGAGAAATGCTATGTCTTATGAAAAGTTTAAGAAAAATTTGTTAGGCAAAATTCTTTTGATATCTTCTTTTAATTATATTGTGTATATAAGTTTGTCTCTGTGTGTGTGTGTTGATATAAAACAACTATTGAAATATAATTTCACCTTTCATAAAAATGTATTATTTTAAAGTGTAAACTCAGTGATTTTTAGTATATTTACCCATCACCAGTATCTAGTTCCAGAACATTTCTATCAACAAAAAAATCATCACCATCATTCTCATTAGTAATCACCTCCTATTTCTTTCCTCCAGTCTTGGCAACCACTAATCTACTTTCTGTCGCTGTCTATTTTGGACATGTCATATAAATAGAATTATACAATATGTGGTCTTTTGTGTCTGGGTTCTTTCACTTAACACAATGTTTCAAGTTTCACAATGTTGTCACATATATTAGTATCTTCATTTTTTGTTTTAAATAGCAATAACTTTCATCTAGTCTTCCTGGTACTTTCTTCTCCACTATATTCTCTACACTGCAACCAAGGCACTATTCCTTATATACATTTCTTTTTTTCTTCTATTTTATTATTTATTTACCGTTTGACCCCTTTCATCTATTGCTGCCACCCCAACACCCTGCCTCTGGCAGCCACCAATCTCTTCTCTGTATCTATAAAGCTTGCTTTTTGTTTTGTTTCGTTTTTAGATTCCATATATAAGCAAAATCGATTGGCATTTGTCCTTCTCTATCTGACTTATTTACCTAATATAATGCCCTCAGTGTCCATTCATGTTGTTGCAAATGGCAAGATTTCATTTTTTTATACCTAATATTTCATTGTGTATATATCCCACAATTTCTTTATCCATTCATCCATTGATGGACACTTAGATTGTTTCCATATCTTGGCAATTGTAAATAATGCTGCAATGAACATGGGGTGCATATGTCTGTTCAAGTTAGTGCTTTCATTTTCTTTGGATAAACCATTCCTTTTTATGCCTGCATGATATTCCATTGTATGAATCTTGCTTTGATTTTAAGATTTTATTACTATTAAGGATTTTGTGTTAATTCTCTGATTTCTTGGAGAGGCAAAGAAAACCCTCTTGGAATTCTCATCCAAGCTGTATTGAGTCATTATGGACTTCAGTTGTGCCATCTACAAAATGAAATGTTTTCCCTATCACTTCTAAGGACTCAGTTTCTAAGAGTCTCCATTGAGCCCTATGATTTCCCCCCCTGCATTAAAAGGAAATCTGCAAGTATGTGCTTCAATTTTATCCAAATTAAGCCTTCAGAATCATCTAAATTCACATATGGGTAGATTTGTAAATAACTAGTCTTAGAGACAAAATACATAAAACCAGAATAGCTGTGAAAAATTTTATTTCCCCTTGAAATTTTCCATTAAAGGATAAATACTCACATTACCTAGTTGTGCCTGTCAAACAAAGAAAAAAGGCACTGCTTAGAGTATTCTAATCATTGGCTTTTAATGAGGGAGAAATTTATTCACGCAAACATCTATGCAGTAATGTATACCACTTGTCAGTACATCTGGCTCAGAAATGGAAGAATTTAGTAATAAGACCCACCTGCAAATCCCCCAATCTATACAAAAAAGACAAACCACACCCATTATGCCTAATAACAAATTCTTTTTGCATTTGGTTAAACTGAGCTTTAAAAAGAATGCCTTTTTATGATATTGTGTATTCTTATTCCAGAATAGCTCCCTTTCATTCAATCCACAGGAGACTCTGTGGGTGGGAACTCAGAGTGTAGATGTCAGAATTAGTTAAACCACCAATTGTATATTTTACAGCAAGAAAAAAAATGAAGAGCAGCTGGGTGAGAAGTAAATAAGTATGGAATATCTGTGTACATATAAATGAAAATAAAGGGATTTGAAAGACTCTATACTAAACAGTTAATAGGTCTGACATACCTTAGTAAGACACACGTGCAGCAAATAAAGTCAGAGACCTGCTACTTTCGTTTCTGAGAGTCCAATAGCTGGAACATCTTAGAATACCTCCTCAAAAAAGTGGAAGAGGGGAAGCCGGGATGGCTCAGTGGGTTAATCGCTCACTTTGCAGTGCCGGGGACCCAGGATCGAATCCCAGCCCTGGCCCGTGCGGATCCATGTGCCGAACTGGGGAGTGCCCCCAGTTCAGTTCTCTCCCTGTCTCTCTCTCTCTCTCTCTCTGTCAAAAATAAAATAATAAAAAATAAAAAAACAAAAAACAAAAAAAAAAAGTGAAAGAAAGGTTGTTTCACTTTTCACCCCTTGTCACCAAGAACAACACAATGCTTAATAGATTTCTGGGGATGTGGAGACAACATATATTACATGTAAGTGCGTGGTTCCAGTCCATTTACTAAGTGACTCTCACAGCAAGACTGCTTTGAAAGAAGTGGAGAGAAAGAAGCTTTGCAGCTGGTCTAGACTAACACATATCTCTTAAAACAACATATTTGATATAAAGTTTGAGATATCTATGTCAGATCTGAAAAGCTGCATTTGAAGAAGCACTGGCCAGCTTCCTAAGGTTTCATAGGAAAGCCATGTCCTCCTTAAAAATAACTTTTCTTGCTAAGAAACAGCTTCAGTTTGTTACTCTACCTACCAGAGACTTAATACCTACTTGTATTAGTTGCCAGTATAACAAATCACTACAAACTTAGTGGTTGTATTATTAGCCTGGATAATGGCCAACCAAAGATATCGAGTCCGAAATCAGGAACCTGTAAATGTTACCTTATAAGAAAAAAAAAGATCTTTGCAGATGTGATTAAGTCAAAGATGTTGAGGTGGATTGATTACCCTGAATTATCTGGGTGGGCCCAGAATGCAATCACAAATGTCCTCATCAGAGAGAAGTAGGGGGAGACTTGAAAGAAGAGAAGACACACACACGGATGAGAAGACAAGGTAAAGACAAAAGTAGAGACTGGTGTGATGTAGCCATGAATTTAAGGTATGCCAGCTGTCACCAGGGGCTGGAAGAGACAAGGAACAGATTTTCCTCTAGAGCCTCCAGAGTGACACAGCCCTGCCAACATCTTGATGTAACACAGTCATACTGATTTGAGACCTCTCCTCTCCAGAATTGTGAGAAAATTCATTTCTGCGGTTTTGAATAAAGTTTGTGGTAATTTGTTATGTTAGCCACAGGAAACTAATACAGTGGCTTAAAACAATGCAAACTTATTATCCTACGGTTTTGTAGGTCAGAGGTCTGAATTCACTTTCACTGAGCTAAAGTCAAGGTGTTGTCGGGAGGACTGGCTCCTTCCAGAAGCTCTGAGGGAAGACTCCATACCTTTGCCTTTTTTTTTTTTGGCTTCTAGTGGCTGTGGCTCTTGGCTTCTGGTCCCTTCCTCTTTCTTCAAAGAATGTCATTCCAATCTCTGATTCCATCATCACATCACCTTTTCCTCGGACTCTGACTCGCCTTGCATTCTTATAGGGAATGTTGTGATTATACCCGGTCCACCCAGATAATCTAGGGTAACCTCCCCATCTCAAGATTCTTAACCACATACACAAAGTCCCTTTTGTCATATAAGGTAACATTCACAGGTTCTAGAGATTAGGATGTGGACATATTGAGGGGTCATTATTTAGCCTACCACAATATCTAACCATGGGATTCTAAGTGACCGTGCAAGCTGATCTTCCCATCATAAGTTGAGGTGTTGTCTGATCCAGCAAATCCTAAAGTTGTGTGCATAAACCCTTTCCTCCAATCCCTCCATCAGTGAAGGTAATACAGCTCTTATCACAGTGTCCAGCAACTAGCATAGTTACTGGCGTGAAGTAAATGCCCATCAAATTTCCCTGTATGGGGGATGCCTGCCTTGCAACCATGAGGTCCAGGGATCGAATTCTGGCCCCAGCCCATGCAAAGCCATGTGCTGAACTGCGGTGTAACTGGTAACCACTAGGATGATGGTGAAGGTTTTTGCCTTCCCTGTGGGAGGCCCCCAGTACAGTTCCCATCCTGCGTGCCCCACTATCCACCTGTGTGGAATGACTCCATGTCACAACTAATGATGTACAACGATAGAGACTGCTCTGGGCTCACCTCCCTTTCTCTCTCCCTCTCCCTCTCTTTCACCTTCTCTCAAACAATGTAAATAAATAAATAAATAAATCTTTTTTAAAAGTTTCCTGTATTAATTAATGGATTAATGTAGCTAATGAGAGTGATATCTGGTCACTTGAAGAAGAAGAATATCAGCCTAGTTGGCAATCATTTCAAAGTTAATTAAAAACCTTCCAGTTCATTTCACTTGACCTGACTGGTTTTCTTTTATGCCTTAAATATGTGAGCCCTTAACAACTTTGAAGTCTAATATGCAAGATATCACAAAATACAGCCCTCATACCCACTCCCAACCTATTCAATAAATGAGAAAATGCTACAAAATCAAAGATAATAAGGAACAAAGTAGGGATGCTTAATAAAGATACATTCCCAGCATAGGAATTGACAAATTATTATTAATGATTGGTCTTTTCAAAGTACTTCCTGCTGGTCTGCCTGTACCTGGTTGACTTACTATCAGGCTGTCTCAAGTCTTTTTTACTCTAAATACACATTTGTAGTTTTCATTATAAAAGCTGTCTAAGATAAATAAGTCTAAGAACATAAGAATATAGTGCTATAATGAAAAGTATTACCGTATATGAGATATGAGTGCCTTTGACATGGGATTTAAAGGATAGAAATGACCTCAAGAGATACATGGGGACAACTTACGGCATTCACTATAGAAGGATGAGGATAAGCAAAGTTATAAAGCCTGGAAAGCACAAAGCATTTTTAGCACCTAAATACCCTTTGGCCCTAAGTAAATAATTCTACCAATCGTGAAAAGAGATGTATTAAAAACATATGTAGCTACACAACTGTTAATTTTGGAGAATACAATAGTCTTGACTTACATAAGCCACCTATCAACTAAAAAAGGTAACACCCAAGAAAATATGAGTCATTACTTTTTTTAGCCTGCTTAGCCATAATGTTACTGGTTATGTGTGTTGTTTAACACACACCCACACACACCTCAATAATAAAACGGACTCATTTGCTTTTTGGACAAAAGATTGTTGTCAGGGCAAAGGTATGAAATCTGAGGAATCTGTAGTAACCAAACTATAAATACGATCAATACCTGGGGAAGATATGGCAACTGCACTCACAATATCCTCTTCAAATGTCTTCCCAGTAGGACGTGGCAAAACAATACACTTAACCTTAACTACAAGGAAGCTTGACAATAGTCTCTCCAAGAACAGTTCTGACAGCAATTCCTCTGGTAGCATTAGGTAGTACACTCCTCTAATTACATATGTAATTGCTCAGAAAAATAAAAAGTATGATTAATTAAGAATGTTTGCAAATCATGTTGATGTCTTCAAACATAATTTACACATCTATGTGCCATTCACTGTGCTAAGTGATAGGGGCAGAAGGAGACTAAAAAGATTGAGTAAGACTGAAATCCTTCCTCCAAAGGAGTTTACAACCATACAAGGGAAAAACAAGGGAGGAAAAAAGCATGGGTAGAAAAGTTCACATTCTCCTCTCTGTCGCTCTTTAAATATGTATTTTTTTTTATTTTTATCAAAACATACATTTGATTCTTTCAACAAATAGTTCTACAAGACTTGCATTTTCCTTTCACTTTCCATTTAATAAAGGCAAACGTGTCATTCTTCCAGAAGGCTCATGGAGAGGCAACACAAATTTCTTTTTATGTGTGTGTCTTTTAGTAATATATTAAAGTTTTTTCTTTTTTTATTGTTAAATATATTGGGGTGACATTGGTTGGTAATGATCACATAGTTTTCAAGTGTACAACTCTACATCACATTTTCTGTGCATTGCGCAGCACAGATTTCTAACACTGGATTGGTATGAAAAGAAATGGTCTGTTTATAGAATCTCCTAAATAGGAGCATTTACATGGAAATCACCATCTGGTCTCGATTTCACTAATAGGAAACAATAACAACAACAACATTAATTTGCACAATACCAAATATCAGAATCTTTTTTCGTTTTGTGGATATCATCGGCAAAGTACTAATAATCAAACATGAAAAAAATTCCCATGTGGATAATCAAGCATCGGCTGCAAATGTATTGGCATTTCCTACAGATGAATGTGATGTTTTCTGATTCTCCAAACTCACCTAAAAAGAATGGTAATTAAAGAAATAAATTAGGGATCAATCTTAATTTAATGGCCTAATAAGCATGATATTTTTTGGATGTTTAAATTGATAATGTACCCTTCATTGGTAATAAAAGTATTATTATTTTCAAGTATTAGAAATATGGACATACCTTGAGAAGGTGATTTGGAAATGCTGTATATATTTAATATTTTATAGTATATATAAAGCTGCTACTATTGTCATTTATTAATTTACTTTTTACAGATTTTTTTGTATACTTGACAAATAATTCATTTTGTTTCAATTAAATGTATTTCATCAATTCCTACCCACTTCTTCATACCAAATACTGTACTAGGCACTTTGTGAACGTCAGTCCAGTTTTTCATCGTAACAACTCTGCATGTTGTTACGGGTCTTCCACCCATTTTATTGCTGCAAAACTGAGGCTCAGATTTCTGGGATAAGATGGGAGTTTGAAACTACTTCAAAGAACTATTTTATCTAACAGAATGATCAAAAATTTTACTAGCTATCATCAGACAAGTAAAGGTGTTTAAACTAACACTATAACCCTCAAAAACAAGTGTCCGGAGAAAGAAACAACTGGCTCAGCTCCTAATACCAACCTGTACCATCTCGACATTGTAGGGAACCCTGAAACTTCTCGCTAATCTCAAACCTGGAGAAAAGCAAACGAGCTACCACCCTCTGTCTCCTCTTCCTCCTCCTCCTCCTCCTCCTTCTATTTTTCTTCTTCTTTTTTTTAATCTTTCTTTCCACCAGGAAGTAATGGAAACTGGAAAAGAAAAGAGATAAAACAAGACAAGTGAATAGATAGCAAGGCTGGCTTTCCTTAACATTCTATGAAGGCTTCAATGCTGTTCATGATATGCCCCCATTGGAATGGTATATACACCCTAAAAAGGTGGAGTGAAATGTCATAATTAACAAAATCTAGATGAGAGAACAAATACACCACCCCCTTCCACCCCAAACTCCCCACACATTCACAGACAGGCTCTATTTCCTCAGGCTATGGAAATGTGCGTGGAGAACTAAACCTCCAGGCCACATTACAATCCAGAGGTGAAAAGTGCTCTCAGAGACAGCAGAAAGAGAGTCAAGAAATCAATCGCACTATATCAGAGCAAACAGAATACTGTATATGCCTAGACAGAGCTGAGCATGAAAACCATGAAAAACGAACCTGGAAAACTTCAAAAAAGGAGAAGAATGAAAATCTAAAGACAGAGGGAAGAAAGAAACATTGAAGAAGCAAGACAAAAAGCTCAAACCAGGTGAAAATCTAATTCAAAGAATTGAAGGAAATTCTTTGAACTTGCATCATTGTATAAAAAGTGAATAAGAATATAAATTAAAGAAAGCAAGAGATTCAATAAAAGACCAAAGAAAACTAATACATGTATAAGAAATAGAATAATCTCTATTAAAAAACTGAATTACTGACATAGAAGAGAGCCCTGAGATAATCACAAGACATATTGATGAAAATGATAAGAAATGAATACAGAGAGAAACTGAGATGAAGAATAAAGACAGTCAAATACAAGGATAATTGTTCTTTCTTAATTAGAAAAATAATGTCAAATCCATGAAAATGCACCACTCAGATCTCCTACTGGGGGAAGTGTAACTTTTAATATTTTTCCTTCTACTATAAATGTGGGCAATAAAGCATAGTCCTAGTTGCTTTACTTGTGACTCTGTCACCAAAATAGAAATTAGATATGTTCACATAACATCACAAGTAATGCAAACATATGAAATATCATTAATGTTCATTATTACTTCAAAATTATGGCAGTTATTTTTATCAGATCTTATTATTTAATGTACTAATAATCATTTCTATATCACAACATTTAAAAAATACTTTGATAATTGACCTTTAATATAATTGGTTTTCTTTGTAATCCTATGCCTTTTGCTTTAAGCTTTTAAAGATATTATTCTGAGAAGGGATCCACAGACTTCACCAAGCGGCCAAAGAGATCTATGATACAAAAACTACCGCTACAGTCATATCCCAGAAAAGCCTGCAGCCCTTCCTACTTCACATAACTTGCAGAAAAGATCCATGCAAGTGAAGGCTCCTGAAGCTGAATCTTCATTAGTTTTACAATAAATTGATCAGGAATTGTAGCTGAAACAGCCATTTGCAACCAAGGGATAGAAGCTGAGTGCTAATAATGTTAGAATGACAAGATCGGGCTCCTGAAAGGTCATACTGTCAGTAGAATGCCTCTCCAGACTTCTAAGCAGGAGAGAAATAATGTATCTTGCTTAAGATACTGTAACTCAGTGCCTCTTTTTTTACAGTAGCCTTATCTGTTCTCTAACATGCTACTTTTTCAAATATAACTCCCAAGAGATAAAATAATTCCCACCACTGGCATTAGATAACTCCCAAGAGATAAAATAATTCCCACCACTGGCATTAGATAGATGGTTGAAGAAGGAGAAATGAGCAGAGTTTGGAGTCAAAATGGATCTTACCAACTATATTAACCCAGAACTTAACCCAACCCACAGACTACAAATAAACGGTAGAACTGGGAGAGTTATGCATTCATTATTAGTATTTTCCTTCATAAATCTTATCTCCTACAACTACCTAACCTCTTACATTCAAGTGAAAATTTTTTTCATATTAACAATAAGTACAATTGAAAGAATCCCTAAATTTTCCAAACTTTTCCATCAAAAAAGAAAATGATAAAGGTCTCCAATACATGTAACTCCATTGCTCCCTACTCAAAACTCTCCAAAATTTTTATTTTATAGTAATGCTTTAAGAGAGGAAAAGACTTCATAAAAAATCAGGGATTTTTAGATAAAAAATCAGGACCTGAATTTTCATACCTTGCCCAAACTTGTTTGATAGTTGCTTTTGAAATTTGAACTCTAAGTATTCTGCCTCTTTAATCAAAAAGCAATATACATGTCAAGTTAACTTTGTATTTGTTCTTTGACCCTCATTAATTTTTCTGTGGGTGTGACTACTTTCAAATTATGTAGCTAATTCATTAAAGTTCTCAAATCATAAAAAAGAAATGCCTACATTTTTAGAAGCTACACATCAAAGATGGTTTCTTTATATTTTTTTTTTTTAAGAATAATTTTATTGGTTTTGATTTTGACAGATGGAAACAGAGACACAGACAAAGAGAGACAAAGAGAAGTGGGAGGGCCCAGAACAGTCTCCACAGTTGTATGTCATCAGTTCTTGACATGGTTTCATTCCAGACAGGTGGGCAGGGGCCGCGCAGGGCGGAAGCTGGGCTGGGGGCCTCCCGCATGGGGGGCACGCCCCCTCGAGCCAGGGGCTGAGTGGGGGAGGGGCAAGAACTGAACTGGGGATCTTCTGCATAGGAAGCACACTCCAGTTCAGCATAAGGCTCCACACGGGCCGGGGCCAGGATTCAATCCTTGGTCCCCAGGCTACAAAGTGAGCACTTTGCACTTAACCCACTGAGCCATCCCAGCTTCCCTCAGAGATGGTTTCTCAATGAAGTCTTAACTTAAAAAAAATTTTTTTTCTAAAATACTAACTTTCCAAATAGATTCTCTTTGCCCAATAGCATCAAGGTAAATATGGGGAGTTTTTTTCAAGTTCACAGAGTGTTGTTGTTGTGTGCCATTGTGTCAGCTCCAATTCCTGATGGCCCTGTGAATGAGTGATGTCCACAATGTCCTGTCCTCAACAGCCCTCCTCAGCTCCTTTAGACTTGTGCTTTTTCTATGAGTCTAAAACCATCTCAAACTGGTTTTCCTCTTTTCCCTGCTACCTTTTATATTTCCCAGAATCACTATCTTTACATCCCAGCATTATTATCACACAATGTTTACTTGTCTAAAAACGAAGATCCTGACAATCACAATCAGACAGAGAAAACATGGTGGTCCTTCTGTCTGAAATGCCCTTGTTCCACCTCTCGGCTTGGAAATCTCCTTTTCATCTTTCAGGGTCTTTTTTGTTCATCCATCTTCAATAGCCTCCATTAGACTTAGGTGTTTTTGTCTTCTGTTTCCATAGTACTTAAGTTATGTCCCTATTTTGTCACTTAATACATACTATTTGAATCTGTTTATATGGCTGTCTCTTTAACTAGATTATGAGTTCGTCAAGGTTAGAGCCAGAGTTGTCAGTCTTCTTAATGACGCAGGGATAATTGTGGATATGGAATTCAGACTGGAGAAACAAGGGAGAACAGTTTGGCAGGGAGAATGGGAAGAGGAGTTACTTCAGGCTCTAAGTAATCTCAGCTGTGCCTTTAACAGAGACTAACACATCACACATGGCTAACCAGCAGAAGAGGAGCCCAACGAAAGTTAGTTAGGTTCCATGTTCCCTCTGCTAGCAATTGTCTTTCGCCCTTTTGCTTTGTTTTTCCCTCATTTGTTCTTTGTTCCCACCCACTGATCCAGTGATATAAAGAAGAGAAAGGAAGGCAGCCAAGAAGGAGTTAGTGTTCCCACTACTCAACACCCATCTCAGTTTATCAGAACAGGACTTCATGACTTTTTCTGCTGGGAATCACTAGGAGAGAATCCAGGTCCATTTTCAGGCTTCATACTGAGATCGCAGTGATTTGGAGGAAAGCTGAAGAGGCAAAGTTGCTCTTCTCCTACAGAATAGGTGACACAGGAATGGATGGCCTCCCATGGAACACGGAGCCCCAGCAGGAAGGCTCCATGAGTTTCCTGGTCACGTTATGTGGTATGTACAATACCCTCACCCGCGGGGACATGGTCATCCCATTATTCATTTGGGGAGGCAGGTACTGTGACCTCTGTGCCAGGAACTCATAGGAGACTTAAAGGAAAAACTCCCATTGTGGCTTCATTGAAGCTCTCACAGAAGCAGACTAGAGACCATGATGTTAGTGTATGCAGTTTATGTCGGAAGTGAAGATTACACAGGTAAAGAAGAGGGGGAGTGATATAAAGAAGAGAAAGGAAGGCAGCCAAGAAGGAGTTACTGTTAGGCCAGCTGCCATAGTGGGAACCGGAGCTCAATCCCCTCCTTGGAAATAGTACAAGACATATGTCTCAGAATTTCCCGGGCTTTAGGATGAAGGAATTAGAATATTGTTATGTAAAATCTCAAGTCAGTGATTGAGGACTATTCAAGAGAGCGGGTAGAATAACTCCTCTTTTCACTGCTAGCTTGCTGTATTTTGGGTAACACGGTTTTTGCACAGTTGTAGCTGATTTGTGTGTGGTGGGGGTGAGGGGAGGGGGAGGGGAGGAATAGCTCTCAGGCAAAGAAGCAAATATTGGTAACTGAAAGTCCAGGAAAGCGCACTGAGAACTCCATGGACACAGGTAGCACACTGATGGCATGTGTTACAATGTGTCTACTGCAGGCTAAACTAATACTCTTTTTTGTATAGGGGGAAGATACAGCCATTTTGTGTTGGTGTCTTCCTCAGACTATTATATATATGGTAATGGGGTTCTGCCCTAGACCCTATTATCCTGATTCCAACATGAGCCAGATGGTGGTGAGTAGCCAGAATATACCTACAGGTTTATATAAATAAATTACTAGGGCTCTGGGAACTCCCTGAACCAGGCTTTGGCCAAAGTCTGACTCAATCTGGGTAGAGTCGATTGGGTAAAATGATTGAGAGTTCTAGCCACCTTCCAACAAGGGAGAGATCTGGGCATCAGAATAAATCTAACTGGAGTTTGTGCTACACTTCCTGAAAGTCTCAGAGGCACTCCTTGGGATGGGCTTTGTGGCTTAAACAGGGTGAGGAGAAGTCCTCACAACAGAAATGTTGATATAAACCCATACTGTGTTGTATGCTTTCTAGCTGAGATCTGGTTGCTTCTCAGATAACTGATGAAGAAATCATCTACTGTTTTCATAGATGGGAGCCTCATACAGAATTAGAGCATCTTCTATTTCCTCCACTCAAATGAACAGATAAAGCCTGGGTAGAGCAGAGCAATTCTTAGGATCTCGTGGAACCTGAGGCCTGGGGTTCACACAGTGAAGTTAAGTGATGGGTGTCTCTCAATTGCTCCCTCCTGTGGGGAATAATAGTGAGCACCACCAGCTCAGGGTCTTAAAAGAGGGGCTTGTGAGACCAAGGATTTGAGTAAGAAGAGAGAGTGAGGAGAGAGGGTTTGGCAGAGCAGGAGTGTTCAAAGAATAACCAGTAGTATCACCCACCAAAAAAGTTCCTACTAGGAATAACAATTCTGCAATTATGAGAGACTGAATTTTCTGATTTCTAGTCCTTGATCAGATTAAGAAGAAATAGCTCTTTGTAATCAAAAAGAGGTCCTTACTACAACTCACCCAACCTCTATTGAGTGGGTAGGGTAGGGATGGAATGCATTCGTGACATCAAATGCAGAAGCCCAGTTTGAGAATCATTCTGAATGTTTGCTACCATCCTTCCCAGTGGTTTCTGCTTTCATCTGGTAGATCATTCAAGTTTAAGTGCAGGAAACTAAACTCTTTGTTACTCTTTAGATTATCTTTAATTGTGGTAAAATACATGTAACATAAAATTCACCATCTTAACCAATTTTAAGCGTACAGTTCAGTGGTATTAAATACATTTACACTGTTGTATAACTACCACCACTACTCCGGAACTCTTCATTTTGTAAAGCTAAAATTCCACACCCATTAAGCAATAATTCCTCATCCTCCCTCTTTCTAGTCCCTGGCAATGGCCATTCTACTTCCTGTATATAAGACTTTGATTACTCTAGGTACCTTCATTAGCCTTACAATAACAGGAATTTACTTAGCTGTAATCTTGTGGTTGGCTGACTGAGGCTGGACTTATTAGGGGCAGCTCAAACAAAACAGCTCTGCTCCACATGTCTCTCATTCTCTTTCTGGGACCAACGGGATCACAGAGTATATTTACCTCATGGTGATATCAGAAATGATGTCATAAGACTGAGTGGAAGTGGAAAAAAAAATGACAACCTGACAGAACTTGATAGACAGATCTTGACAACAACATATTGCAAAGCAATAAATATCAGTACTTAGCACTTTTATAATTAAAGGGTCCAGTAGGACCAATTTTTAAAAATTGTTTTGTTTTAATTTTATAACATTTAACAATAAGATACATAAAATGCCAGAATAATTTAGAAATATTTTTTGGTACTAATTTTACATTTTATTATTTAAGCATTCAATAAAGTATTAATACATTTTTTATCAAAATCAAGTTTTGTAAATGTTTTTTTATAAATGACCTTTTTGTAGAAGCATGATTCTATAAAAGAGACATAGAAACAGGTCTAGAAATCTGGAATGAGCCTTGCTTCTAATTGTATCTGATAACATGAAAAAGTAACATTATCTTAATTTGGAACCTTTACCATTTTAAATAGTAAAATAGTCATAACCTATAAATGATAATTAATATCAATATCATCTAATATTTGAAGTGGGAAAAAAACTCTCGTGTTTTCTTATATGAGCTCTATGACCTGTAAGATCAATGCCAGTTCAAATTACATAGTTGCAGATGTAAAACATGCATGACTATGGTCAAAAAGTTCATCAAGATATATGTTGCCCTTTGACAACAAATGGACTTATGTAATCAGCTAACACTCACTATATCACACTCATAAATATTATGTACAGAAAATATTCTTTGTTTTAAAAGCAACAACTTACAGATAAATTCCAGATATTACTGAAGTTGACCAATATTTTTTAAAATTTTGTAACTGGGACTTTCCTCTGGCAGCATGTTTTACATTTCTATCCAAGTCCCTTCTTGGTTATATTTCACAATGACATAAAATAAAAAACAAATTCCAGTCTGTTTTAGAATGTAACCAATTGACCAACACAGGGATGGTGTTCATCCCAGAGCAGGATTCTTCCAGGCAAGAAATGAATGAGAAACAATAGCAAGACAAATCAATACACAAAAACTGTGTTATGTCTGGTAAAGATCTATTAGGTGTTCTGAGTTTCAAAAATATATCTTCTGGAAATTACAAATAGGATACTTTCCAGAGAGAGCCCTTCTTTACTGTAATCTCTTCCTGACCCAATTTTGCAGAATCCTGGTGGCCTTCAAGGCATGGAGGAAGCACGTTGCTTATAAATATAGTTTTTAATACATATTAATGTTAAAGCACTGCTGCTCTGTTTTGAATGTTATAATTGTGTTTTATAACATTTAAAATTGTATTTTAATGCAGGTTTCAGGGAATACCAACAGAGTAAAGACTATAAAATTCTGACTATGTTTAACATCAAAACAATTTTGTCTGAAACTTTAAGACATCTTGATAAACTCTAGGTTAGTTAAAACAAGCAGAGCAGTCAAGGAGATATTCTAGAGGTTCATCTACAAACTGTTGTTCATATTGTTCATCTAAACAGAATTCCATATAATTGTCTCTTTGCACAGTCATAAGCCACATATGTTTAAAGGCAGCTCAATATTGGAAGGGGTGCGTGTGTGTGTGTGTGTGTGTGTGTGTGTGTGTGTTTTCTGTTCCTGCCATTGACTCTCTTGGTATGGGAACCTGGTGTCTTAGTCAGCTCAGGCTGCCATGAGAAAATACCATAGGCTGAGTGGCGTAAACAACAGAAGTGTACTTCTCACATTTCTAGAGACTGGGAAGTCCAAAATCAAGGTGCCAGCATGCTCAGTTTCTGGAGCGGATTCTCTCCCTGACTTGTAGAAGGCTGACTTCTTGCTGTGTCTTCACGATAGTGGGGAGAGAGAAAGATCACTCTCTTCTTCTTATCGGGCCCTAATCCAATAGGCCCCACCCTGATGACCTCATTTAACCTAATTACCTCTTAAAGACCCTCTGTCCAGATACAGTCTTCTTAGGGGTTGAGGAGCTTCAATATATAGATTTGACAGGACAGAATTCAGTCCATTGCACCAGGAAATGCAGCTGCTTCCCACTGCAATTCAGCTGTGAAACAGAAAGGGCAAGAAATAGACCTGAGGGTAACAGGAAAAGGACTAGCACACTCTTCACAGTACTACAAGGTAGAAGGTAGGATCATTCTTACTTTACAGATAAAAAATAGAGGCAAGTTTAAATAGACTTGGTCAAGGTCAAGTAGCACCAGGTTCTAATCCAGGTCTTCTGATTTTAAATGCAGTTGGCAATACAGTGTTCCCTCGCCACTTCGCGCTTCATGGTTTGCAGCTTCAGTGCTTCGCGGGTTTTCCCAAAATATTCATCAAAAAATAAAAATGAAAAAATACCACCATGTCGGCAGCCACATTGCGGAAAGGAACGTTGTTTCATGTTGATGCGCGCGAGAGAAGGATCCCTGCGTGTCAAACAAAGAGATGAGTTGACTCAGAGTCCATCCCACGGGCTCTCATAAAGTCGCGTGATTGGTTCCACCAGCACAAGACTCTTCGCCTCTCTCAGAAAGCAATGTTGATTAATGTTTATTACTGTATAAGGTTTTGTAATTAACCTTATTAATTAGCACTGACACGTTTAAGTAAATACGTATACTGTTGTCATTTTTGTCTTAAATGAGTAAAGTATGAATACTGTTTACATATTTAAAACATTCTTGTACCCGCATACACGAAAATTC
>PVKE010020453.1:0-27468 GCA_004027555.1 Craseonycteris thonglongyai | reverse complement strand
ATTAATACAATATTTTTTACTATATTCCCTGTGCTGTACTTTACATCCCTGTGACTATTTCGCAACTGTCAATTTGTACTACTTAATCTCTTCACCTTTTTCACCCAGCACCCCATTTTTTAATACAATGCTTTATAATTTTAAAGAAAGCTTCATAATTTTTAATGCTGTATGATTTTTAAACCTAGTAATTTTCTAACCCAGTTATAGGCATTGATTTAAAAGACTTCCCTGAAGTCAATGCCTGCTAGGAACTATGGTGGTACATTATTTTTAAAAAGGCAAGATTCCTCCTATATCTGAGAGGAGAATGTCATTGGAAGAAAACACTTAGAAAGTACTTACTTGTCTAGGAGTGGTAAACACAGAGATGCACTATTCAGATCCCTCTTCAAGCAAGGGCTTGCTGTCTGATAATGGGCATCATGGTCAGCAGCATCCTTTAGTTGTCTGTAGGGTATGGCTCAGCTGCTGAGGACCACCTCACTTAGCTTCTGACTCTCTGGTTCTGACTAAGCAAAAAGTGGGATTATAAAGAGGGTTGATCATTTGGCCCAACATAGGATACTTTGACAGGCAATGATTGTTCCAGAGCTCCTGACAGGGGTGACTGACATTTAGTTGAGCCAGCAATATACTTAACTTCTGCCTAATACTGCTTTCTCCCCTTTCACAGGACTTGATTCCTAATAAATATCCTGCACCCTAAATTCAGTCTCAGTACATGCTTCCAGAGGACAGCTTGTGACGCTAGGTGATGTTATCCCAAACTTTCTACTATTATAGGTACATTACTTCTAAAATAATATTATTTCAAACACTCTTTTGAACTTAACTTCCCACTATAGAGTTCCACCTTCAAATCCTATGGACCTCTTAGTCTTTCTGAAACTGACTCTTTCCCCCACAAACATTCTCCTTCCTCTTACTTGTCCTCTTTTGACAAATGACACCACTATTCACAAAGTTTTCATCTCCACAATTTCCTTACCTCCTATATTATCTATGACTATGTTAACAAATTATTTCCAAGTCATAGTTTAAAACAATAAACATTTATGATCTCACAGCTATGGGTTAGGAATTCAAGAGGGTTTGTCTGAGTGGAAACTGGAAGAGCAAGGAACATGTTCTGCTCCAGTCTCTGGAAGGAGCACAAATACCTTGATTCCAGTCCAGTGACACTAATTTCAGACTCTGGCCTCCAGAATTGAAAGAGAATATATTTCCAATGTTTTTAAGCTACCAAATCTTGCTAATTTGTTACGGTAGCCACAGGAAATTAATACAGCAGAGCAAGCATGTACAAAAGGCGAAGAAGCAGCAAGAAGACGAGTGCTCTGTTCTAGAAGAAAACCAGCTTTGGTTCAGAATTGCTCCATAAATAAATAAAAGAGAATGAATTACATTCTCTTTTTTGCCTATAAAAGAGAATGTAAAGAATTAAGAAAAAATTTATGGATAGTGTTGGAAATTTGTGCTTTATGAACACTGTGAAATGCTTTTAGGAGTTTCTCTATAATTTCTTATTCTAAGAGTGAGCACAATTTCAGGTGTGATATACACAATGTATTACAAAGTACCATGAAATGCCAGCTCAAGAATGCCCTCTACAAAAGACTAAAGAAGCTAAAATCTGTAAGACCCTGTTTCCTGCTTTACCTCCACAGAGCTAGTCAAACCAAACATAATTTTTTTTTAAGATTTATTTTTACTGTTTTTGAGAGAGAGAGAGAGAGAGAGACAGAGACAGAGACAGAGACAGAGCGAAGGGGGAGGGCCGAGAACAGTCTCCATAGTTGCACATCATTGGTTTTTCCACATAGTTTCATTCCACAGGTGGGCGCGGGGCTGCACAGGGCAGGAACTGGGCCGGGGTGAGATTCAGGTGAGAACCAAACTGGGGGCACTCCCCAGTTCAGCACATGGGTCCAAACGGACCAGGATTCAATCCTTGGTCCCCAGGGCTGCAAAGTGAGCACTTAACCCACTGAGCCATCCCAGCTTCCCCCAAACATAATTTTGAAGACTAATAAAGCAAATTCTTTCTAAAATGCCTGGCAAGGGTCTTTAAATTCTGGGGTTCTGTGGAGCAAACAAGACCAAAGTCCTGTGCCCTCTACTTCACATCCAGTCTGACTCCAAGCTTATAGAAGCCAGGACTATTCCAGAAAAAAAAAATTTTTTTTAATGATCAAATATTTGTTTAATCATCAGTGATTTAAAACAGAGTTGGATGAATGTCAGAGTTAAGTTCAAGCCGTGGAAGCCTGAGGCATTTACCTGCCTAAAGTCTAGTTAGACAATATTTTCCCCCAATATACCAAGTATTCTCAACAGCTGGTCAGAGTTGCCCAGGCTGTCAAATTTCTTCTCTTTTCTCTGTTTTTCAATTCCACCTAGATCTCTATTAACTCATTCTTAAGACTGGTTCCAACATAATCGTACAGCTTTCTTAACATAAATCAGCCACCTATTTTACTTTCCAAATCTCTTCAACCACCTACTTGCCGAGTTTTTAGGGTAAGCTGCTTATATAGATACTGCAAATCAATCATTACATTTCTGTTAGTTAGGATTGCCTCTTGCCACTCCCCACCCATATGCTTAAGTATCTAGCATTACAGAAGGGCTCAAGAGATTGAAGCGTTCACTCTCCCGTCGGTCTGACCAGAGCTTTCTTTTCCAGGCCTGCAGGCAGGGCCTTTGCCCTCAGTGCAACCACTGGCTCCTGAGCTAGCAACCTCGCAGCCTACCTCTTCCCCCACGGCAGTCGTCATTCTGGAGTAGTACTACGGTGCTTACGTAATAGGGATTTGTAATCTGAATGAACTAACATGTATATTCTTTAACATAAGTCCTGGCACAAAGTCAAAGAGAGTACTCATTAATTATATTTACATTAATTATAATTAATGTAAAGCGACATCACGCACAACTCGATTTGCACGGCTCAGAGACAGTTCAGATGTCATTACTTTTCTACAAATGGTGAAAGAATTACAACTTAATGTTGCTGATTGAGGAAATGGGCCTACACGGGGGGCAAAACTGTAATTTTAAGTTTTAACTGCGGGGTATTTGTCCGTGGAGCACTGAACTATAAGAGAGTTCATATTACTGCAGCAGGATGATGGTTCTAGGATGTTGGACCGTAGAAGAGTATGACTACAAAACCAAACGCCTGCCTGCCTGCGTAACGCTTACTTGCTACCCTCTCACCCCCAGAAATTCCGCCGCGTCTTCTAGAATTCCTCAGGGGGAAGGCGGCGGCAGTAAAATCCTGGATAGAGTGCGTGAGGGCGACGTCATCATCGGGCGCCCGGGTTAGAGAAGGGAATTGGGGGAGGAGATTGCCCCCACGACATCTTCCCATGATCCTCTTCTCTCCGCCAGCTTTCCTTCTTTCCGGCAGCCACAGCCATGAAGTAAGTAGAAACTAGATCCCAATCCTGTTCCATCTTCGGGCCAATGGCCTCTTGAGCGTCCTGGGCGCCGTAGACACTTCCTAATGGGTTTGCGCTTTTCGTTACAGGGTCGAGCTGTGCAGTTTCAGTGGGTACAAGATCTACCCCGGACATGGCAGGCGCTACGCCAGGACCGACGGGAAGGTGAAAGGCCGCATTCACTGAACGCGATTTGTGCTCCTAAGAGGAAAGAAAGACCTTCCTAATGCCGTCTAGGCGGTTTCACTTACCACATCATTCTTGGTTCCCGAAAGGCTTTGGTTACCCTGTGTGCACAATTGTAGGGATTAGAATCCTCTAAGTGAACCCCATTGAGTTTTGATCCTAGTGTGAATCAGGTTGGAAATTAAGAGTTCATGTAACTTTAATATCCTGCTTTGAGTGAACTGGACCACCAATGTATTTGGCTGTTTTGTGGTCCTCTTGGAATCCCGGGAGGGACCGGAAGCAGTTGCCTCCGAGAATTTGATGCCCCACCCTCCCCTGCAACGTGAGCTTATTTTGCCTGCTCTTTAGAAAAGACGGGACCGAATGCAAAGACTGTGGAGAGTTACTTGCCAGTTGTGTAACAGGCCATTTGGTCTCTGGACCTTGATTTAGTAAAAAGATGATAGAGCTAGAATATTGTGGATTTCAAGTCCAGCCTTTTTTACTTTGTATAGTTGGTATGTAACTTCTGTACTTTGAATTTCTCGTGATAGGTATTCCAATTTCTTAATGCAAAATGTGAGTCGGCATTTCTTTCCAAGAGAAATCCTCGACAGATAAATTGGACTGTTCTTTACAGGAGAAAGCACAAAAAGGGGCAGTCGGTAAGTGAAATGCACTTTGATGTGGGGCTATCTCATTTAAATTCTGATTATCAGATGCTGCTCTGTAAAATTATAACTAAATGATACAGCATGTGAAAATGCTTTTAAATTGTAAAGCATCAGTGAAGTGAAAATGATTGGTATAAACACTGCCTCATAATACATATATTAGATTCACAATAAATACCAAGTTGAAAAGTGGAAGCATACATGGAGAAGTGTGTAAGGTTTCACAGTGAGTGGAAACTTAAGTAGTAGTAGTAACTTGGTTTTGATTATGTTTATAGGATTAGTCCTAACAGCACACACGTATCAGTGGAGTCTTCCAGCATACTTGTGTGTTATCAAGAAAATTGGTTGTGTTTTTGAAGTGCTCTTTTTAGCTTGATAGAAATATTTGAGAAAAGGTATGATAGCCAGGCTTGAAATGTTTAGGCTTGTGAATATTTAGTAAGCCACAGTTGGATGAAAGACATTACTCAGTATTGTAGAAGTTTAGAGGAAGGAGAAATTTTAGTTCTAATTTAATTTAAAAGTGGGTTTTACACATCCAATAGGATGGCCATTATCAAAAAAGTGAAATTACAAGTGTTCGTGCGAATATGGGGAAATTGAAACGCTTGTGCACTGCTGTGTATAAGATGGTACAGGGCCTGTAGAAAATGGTTTGGCCATTTCTCAGTTAAACAGAACTATTGGTTTGGCCCCACAATTCCATTTCTAAGTACATAACGCAAGAAAACTAAGCAGGAACTAACACAGATAACTTGTACACTGATGTTCATAACACATACAAGGACCAAAAGGTGGAAACAACCCAAATGTCCCATCAGTGGATGAATGGATAACAAAATGTGGTATATAAATGGACTGTCATTCAGTCTTAAAAACTGACAACCAGCCAGCATGTTAAGGCATTACGTTAAGTGAAATAAGCCAGACACAAAAGGACAAATACTATATGATTTCACACTCATGAGATACCTAAAGCAGGCAAATTCATAAAGACAAAAAGTAGAGGTTAGCAGGGGCAGAGTATGGGGAGGAATTGGGGAGCTATAATTTAATGGGTGCAGAGGTTTGGACAATGAGTTTTGGAGTAGATAGTGGTGGTTGTTACACATAATTGTGGGTGAGCTTAATGCCCTGAATTGTAAACTTAAAAAAGCTTTAATGGTCAACTTAATGTTATGTATATTTTACCACAATAAGAAAAATATTTTTAAAATGGTTTTGCAAGAAGAAAATAGGGGCATTTTCAACAATAACATTTCGTCTTGATTAAAGATTGAAAGTAAAACCAGCACTAAGATTTATCTTATTGGGGGAAGCTGGGATAGCTCAGTGGGTTAAGCTCTTGCTTTGCACCCCTGCCCATGCGGACCCATATGCTTAAATGGGGTGTGCTTCCCATGTGGGAGGTCCCCAGTTCAGTCCCTCCCCGTTTTCACATTTGGCCCTTGGCTCAAGGCAGCATACTTTCCATGCCAGAGGCCCCCCCATCCTGTTGGCTGTCCCCCTTCTCTAGGTCTTTCTCTGTCAAAACAAAAAAATCTTTTTTAAAAAAGATTCTTGTTTGAGAGAAGATGAGAGAGACAAGGGGGAGGCCCCAGAGCACTCTCCATAGCTTTACATCTTTAGTTGTAACATGGTTTTATTCCACACCAGTGGATATAGGGCAGTGCAGGGTGGGAACCGAACTGGGGGCTTTCCGCATGGAAGGCGACAACCTTCACCACCATGCCATCCTGGTGGTTGCCAGCTGTGCCACAGTTTAGCATGTGGGTTTTGCATGGACCAGGGCCAAGATTCAATTCCCAGCCCTCAGAGGTTGCAAGGCAATCGCTCAACCTGCTGAGCCATCCCCGCAATCCCTAAATTTTTTTCTTTTTTCTTTTTTTTTAAGATTTATTTTATTGTTTTTGGCAGAGACAGAGAGAAGGGGGAGGGCCCAGAGCAATCTCCATAGTTGAACATCAGTTTTCAACATGGTTTTGTTCCACACAGGTGGGCGGGGGACCTCCAGCATAGGAGGCACGCCCACTCGAGCCAGGGGCCAAACCAGAGAAACCAGGGGCAAGAACCAAACGGGAGGCCTCCTACATAGGAAGCACATCGCAGTTCAGTATATGGGTCCGCACGGGCTGGGGCTGGGACTCGATCCTCAGTCCCCAGGGCTGCAAAGTGATCACTTAACCTGCTGAGCCATCCCGGCTTCCCCTCTAATTTTTTTTAAAAGATACTTGGTATATCTCTGCCTTAGAAAAGTTCTTCAACTATAGTGTATTTTTCTTAGACTTTGAGGTGACTGCAAGATCTTTTTTCTCATAAGCACTGTAGTGTAGGTTTCCAATATAAAATCTGTAGCAAGTATTTGAATTGTACTGTCTGGATACCCTGGTATTTGGTGTCTTTCCTGTCATGTATGATTTTCTAACTTGACTATCTTTCCCAATCATAGTACTTCGAGTAAAAACAGAATAGGTGAGTTGAGGTTTGATCATTTTTTTCTAAAAGTAAATTCTTTAAATACTGTTACTAAAGTCACTTTTAAAGCAGTATCCAGTTTACTTCCTTAGAGTTTAACTTTTTGTGTTTTTAAAGTAGTAAAAAATGGCCAGGACTTGTAATAGATGGTTTAACTAATTCATAATAAAAAGGCCCAAGAGAGGGTTCCTTTGTCCCCTTCCCCATGTGATGCTGTAGCTATACTGGGAAGAGGGTATTTACCTGACTGTACTGGTACTATGACTTCCATCCTCCAGAACTGAAAAATAAACTTGTTTATAAGCTGCTCAGTCTAGTGTTTTGTTACAGCAGCCCAAATGGACTAGGACAAATACTCATCTTAAAAGACTTTATATCCCCTGCCTTAAAAACTTACTCATTTCTCCCCCAAATTCATAAAGCAAAGTTCATAAGTGTGTTCCCCACCTTTTTGTTTTTGTAGGAAGAAATTCAAAAGAAAAGAACCCGCCGTGCAGTCAAATTCCAGAGGGCCATCACTGGTGCATCTCTGGCTGATATAATGGCCAAGAGGAATCAGAAACCCGAAGTTAGGAAGGCTCAACGCGAACAAGCCATCAGGTAAGGAAGTTTATAATATAAATGATTTATTGAAATTTCTATATGCAATTAAATCTGCAGTTTCTAATATGTTAAACTGCCTTGGTGGTTAAGGACATTTATTGGCGAATCCTTTGGAATCTAAAAATTATTGGAGATGGGGAAGGAATATGATAATTTCATTTTTCCAAAACATGAATTCCTTATTATAAACTATACTCTTAAGGAGTAAAGTACTTTGCCTTAAATTATTTTTAATCCCACAGGGCTGCTAAGGAAGCAAAAAAGGCTAAGCAAGCGTCTAAAAAGATAGCAATGGCTGCTGCTAAGGTAATTGGGATTGTTTACGATTTCTTATTTAAAACAACAGGAAAACTTATTTTTTAATCCAAGTTTTGGTAAATGAAAGTTTCAAGTTTTTAAAGTATTTGGTATAAGGCATGGTGTTCATAACTGGTTTTTGGGTGGGTTTTTTTTTAGTTTATTTTGAAATTTATTACTTTTTTAAAAGATTTTATTATTTGAGAGAGAGAATAGGAGTGGGCCCAGAGCTGTCTTCATAGTTGTACATAATTAGTTGTTGTAGTTTCATTCCACACAGGTGGAGGTGGAGCGGTGCAGGGTGGGAACTGAACAGGGGGGTGGGGGTTGGGGGTCTCCTGCATGCTAGGCCAGAACCTTCACTGCCATGCTGGTGGTTGCCAGTTCTCTGCAGTTCAGCATATGGGTTTACACAGGCCTAGGATTCAATCTCTGGACCTTGAGGTTGCAAGGCTAGTGCTTAACCTGCTGAGCTGTCCTGACATCCCTGTATTTTGAAATAATTTTAGCTTTACAGAAAAGCTTTTAATAAACTAGAGTTTATACAGATTACAATTCAGTATCCCACACTGGATTTGTTTGTGTTTCTTTAGCTCATCCAGTCTGACAGTATCTTTGCCATTACTTTATGTTTCACATAAAGGTGGACTTTTAACTTTGGATGAGCGTTCTTAAAAATAATATTAGAAGTAGTTAAATAATTAGGAAAGCTTCTAGGATACATGCAAAATTTGGACATTAAGAGAAGGGTAATTGGTTAAAAAAGAAAGATGCATGGAATAACACTACATAATATCTTTTTACAGGCTCCCACAAAGGCGGCACCTAAGCAAAAAATTGTGAAGCCTGTGAAGGTTTCTGCTCCCCGTGTTGGTGGAAAACGCTAAGTTAACAGATGAAAATTTTAAATAAAGATCTAACTGTAACTAGATTGTAGGGGAAATTTTTTTTTATTGATTTTTGACAGAGACAGAGAAAAGGGGGAGAGGGCCCAGAGCAGTCTCCATAGTTGACATTAGTTTTCCATATAGTTTCACTCCACAGGTGGGCACAGGGCAGGAACTGGGCCAGGAGCCTCCCACATAGGTCCAGGCAAGAACTGAACTGGGGGCACACCTCAGTTCAGCACGTGGGTTCACATGGGCTGGGGCCAGGATTCGATCCTCGGTCCCCAGGGCTTCAAAGCGAGCGCTTAACCCGCTGAGCCATCCCAGCTTTTCCAGAAATATTTTTTTAAAGGTTTATTTTTATTGTTTTTGACAGACAGAGAGAGACAGAGAGAAGGGGGAGGGCCCAGCGCAGTCTCCATTTTTGCACATCATTGGTTTTCCCACATAGTTTCATTCCACAGGTGGGCATGGGGCTGCACAAGGCAGGAACTGGGCTGGGGTCTCACCCTGGTGAGAACCAAACTGGGGGCACTCCCCAGTTCAGCATGAGTCCTCACAAGACGAGGCCTGGATTTGATCCTCAGTCCCGGAGCTGCAAAGTGAGCACTTAACCCACTGAGCCATCCCATCTTCCCTGAAAATTTAAAAAAATTTATTTTTTTGTTTGAGAGAAGGTGATGAGTGGGAGAGGGCCCAGACCAGTCTCCATAGTTGTACATTATTAGTTGTGACTTGGTTTCATTCCACACAGGTGGATGTGGGGCCATGCAGGGTGGGAACCAAACTGGGGGCCTCCCACTTGGGAGACAGTAACCTTGTGGTTACCAGTTGTGCTGCAGTTCAGCATATGGGTTTGCAGAGGCCAGGACTGGGACTCAATTCTTGGACCTCACCATTGCAAGGCAAGTGTTCAACCTGCTGATCATCTGGCATCCTGAAAGTAAACTTTTTTAATGAAATGTTTTCTTGTAAGTAGACATTTTATGTTGGGTATGCCTTTTACTCACTGGTATCTCAGCCTCTTACTATTGCCATATAGCTTAGTTATAAGTGCAAGTGAAGAGCACAACTTGAGCAGAAGGTACTCAAAAATCCCCAAAGCATTTGTTGAACTGGGTGTTTGACAGTCATTGTTTAAATAAAAATGCCTGGATAGCCTGCTAATACTCAAGAGCTATTAAGTGTAATATGGGAAACAGTAATCATAATTTATGTTAATAGGCTTGTATTTACATAAAGAGTAGATCATCTTTTGTACTGAGTGTAAGGATACAACAGTGAACAAGCCACATCCTCTTTGAGAACGTTTTTACATCTAGGAATACTAGGTGAAGGCAAAATCAGGCATCAGCGCTTCTCCCGACCTCTCATCTATCCAAGCTGATGGGATTATTATCTAGTGAATGTTAAGTTCAGGCATTGTTCTAGGTATTGGGAGTAACAAATCAATGAAACAGTCCCTTTGGGGGGACTTAAGCTAAGAAGATGTGTAAAATCAACATAAATACGTAAAATACACTGACCAATTTTATTTTTGTTTTTGACAGATACAGAGACAGACAGAAGGGGGAGGGCCCAGAACAGTATAGTACATCACTGGTTTTTCCACAGGTGGGTGTGGGGCTGCACAGGGCAGGAATTGGGCCCGGGGTCTCAACCTGGAGAGAACTGAACTGGGGGCACTCCCCAGCTCAGCATATGGGTCTACATGGGCCGGGGCTGGGATTCGATCCTTCGTCCCCAAGGCTGCAAAGTAAGCACTTAACCCACTGAGCTGTCCCAGCTTCCCCCACCTTTTTATTTTTGTGGTAATACTTTCTTTATGAAAATACAGAGAAAATGAGATCATTTTGCTGTGAACAAGAAAGGGTTAAAACCAATTAGATACCTAATTTGAGTACAGAGCTACAGATTCTATTTGGAAACAGAATAAAATGTCCCCTTAGAGCACTACTTTTCTGGTCTAAATATTTTAATGAAGAACTGCCAGTTCTGATTACCCTTAAATTCTGGGTATCTTGCAGCCCCAAAAGAGCTCTCTCAAATAGCCGGACATCTGTGGAGACTGAGGCTTTCCTATGACTCATTCAGAGGCCTTCATGTGACCCCGTTTATCTGCTATTTCCTTGGCATAAAAACAAGAAATCACGAAGGAAAAGACATTTCTACTTCAAAAAATGGGGAGTTTCTATATGTCAAAAACGGTTAAATGTACATTATAAACTTATGCCAACTATGAAAATTAATGTTAATTGCCTTACAAAGAACTCAAAAGATTGTCCCAATAAGTTAGCCAAGAACATAAATTGATAATTCACAGAGAAATAACAATAAGCATCCAGTAAATGTAAAAATATCACTGATAAAAATTTCAAAATAGAAATGGTATACCAAAATTTAATGTCACTGTTGGTGTAAGTTTATTTGGATGTGTTTGATCTGTTGGGATCCTGGTCTACACTTCAGTTTTGTACTATATTAACTATTTTATCCTAATAGATTTTCCAGGAGCAGTCATTTTAATGGTTACATACCTGACCCATGAAGAGGTGGGATTGATTCAGCAATTCCCTGTTGACATTTTTTTTTAAGATTTATTTTGTTTGAGAGAAGTGGGAGGGCCCAGAGCAGTCTCCATAGTTGTACATCATTAATTGTGACAATTCCATACAGGTGGATGTAGGGCTGCAAGGGGCAGGAACCAAACTGGGGGGAGGGTCTCCTGCATGAGAAGTGAGAACCTTCACTGCCATCTGGTGGTTACCAGTTTTGCTACAGTTCAGCATATGGGCCTGGGTGGGGACTCCCATCTCCCGACATTGATTGCAAGGCAAGCACTCCACCTGCTGAGCTATCCCTGCATCCCTGGACTCATATTTTTGGTGGACACTGGCGATGGTGAGAATGAAGATTAGGTCTTTTTCCTTGATCAGGTAGCAGCCTCTTCCACACTCCTCACCTGATGGCCCTCTGGGGGAATGTAGATGGACCTTAGGGTTTGGCTCCAGGTGTGCATGTGAGGTGGGGGAGCAGGAGTCCTCAGCTGCCGTGTGAAGCAGGACGTCCAAAGGGGAGATCATGGTCTTGCAGTATGCAGGTGATCCAGGGAACACAAAGGTGTGACTGCTGTTCTGTGGTTCCCCTCAACTATGTAGGAGTCCATTGAGAGTTTGTAAGGAGGTGGTCAGGGGTCCACAGCACTCTTGTTGGTCAGCAGCTGCCATCTGTGGAATGGGAAATCCAAGGTGATCTCAGATTTGGGGTCTGGTAGCCATCTAAGTCTGAGCAGCGTCCAAGTGGCAGTCCAGGGATGCCCTCTGCTGAGTGTGGTGTTAAAGGTAGGGTATTGGGTTGGAGGTCTTACAGTCCAGCAGACGTCAGGGGAATCCTGTCCACCTGGGCCAAGCCAGGTTGTGATGCCAGAGGTCCGCCTGCTCCCTGACTGCTGGCATCTCAGTGAGCTGGCCCAATTGTGTGTGTTGGGGGTGGTGGTGGTGGTGGTCTGGAAGAGCAGTCCTGCCAACTCGGGTGCCTGGTACAGTTCTAAGAGGCGCTGTGTGTGAGTACATGGACCCGAGGCATCACAAAGGGGCTTGAAGGTGGCAACTAAATACAAAGGTGCAGTGCAGTGTGTGAGCTACCTGCCCAGGAGAGGACAAGTGAGCCATCGCTGGGGGCACAGGGCAGGAGGACCTGCACTGGGAGACGAGTCATCTCTGCTCAAAGTGGTCTCAGGCCTGCAATCGGTCTTTATAGCCACACAGTGCGTCCCAACGCTTCCTCCTATGTAAATCCCAGGTGTGGTAGTTCTGTCTCTGGGACTGGGAGTTCACATAGCTACAGCCGGAAGCTTTCAAGGATGTTGCCTCAAGTATCCGGGTCATCTGGAAGCTCATGCAACCCCCACTCAAAGTACCATGGAGACGGTATATCCTGTTTTGTGAGCCCACTGTATTCAGCCATCTGCCCCTCACCTGTGTCCCCAAAGGTCAAAGGACCTCATGCATCAACTGCAGACTCGGGTTGGCCTGGAATTTTTAGCCCCCAGCAAAGCAACGCCCAGTGCATGAGCCCAGTTGCCTAGGAATGTCGCAGCCTGTAGCTCTGGTCTGCATTGTAGACCCAACCCAGGGTCAGATGACCAGGACCACTGATCTAGGCTACTAGCCAAAAATCTGAAATTGGACTTAGACCGAACATTGGAAAATGCAGTTCAAGTCTCCTAGGCCTTTTGTGCATTCAATATATGTAGGGTGTAAAACAGAAGTTTCCCAACTATATATAAAAAATGTGCAAATGAGCTATAAGAAAATAGTACTAGCTGCTATTCCCCCCATTCCTTGCTAACATGATTGCCTTCATATGTAGAAAACTGTCACTATATAAACTGATCATTCAAAAAGAACCCCACTATTCTCATGGCTAATGTGGAGCCAGTGGTTTTAAGTTTAGAAATTACAGTAACTCCTATCATCGAGGGACTTAACTGGAAGCTACAGTTCCGTGTGAATGCGGTTTCTTTGGTTTTGTGTCCATAAGCTAATACTATACTTGGAGCCTTAAAACCTGACGTTTTATGTAGTTGGGTGTATCAGAAGGTGGATGGGTGGGTGGTGGGGAACTGACTCCTTGGGGTTTCTCGGGATAACAATTCCCCACCTGTTCCTACACGTGCTCAGGGCATGGGAAAGAAAAGTAAAATAAAACGGGAAACTGCCAGGACCTAAGATGTCCGGTCTCAGCCACTTCGATCTTCCAGGAAGGGCCTACCCGCTTCCAAAATGTCCTCTCCTCCCGCAGTCCTGACGACGCTCGGTGGGCTTCAGCAAAACAGAAAGCCACAGTGCTCCAATCAGGGATCAGTTCCCTCACCCACTGCCCTTGGTTTACGTCACTTCCGGTGGTGCAGCAGCCATTTTGTCAGTCGCCAGTGGATCCCGCGCGCCTGAGAAGTGCAGTTCCCCCTGACGAGTAACCAACTCGTCAGTTCTCCCTTCGCGCTGCGGGCGCCGTCGAAGACCACTCACCGTAGATATAGCCGTTCCTCCCTATAGTGTCGTCGCTGCTTAATCTGCCCGGAGCTAGTGCGTTGTCTTCCTCCCCTCCACTGACAGGCGCCCTCAGGGTGCCGCCGTCAGCGATGTCAAGCGAAGAAAGCTATCGGGCCATCCTGCGCTACCTGACGAACGAGTGCGAACCGTACGCGCCGGGCACCGAGGGCAACGCCAAGCGTAAAATCCGCAAGGCGGCCGCCTGCTACGTGGTTCGCGACGGGACCTTGTACTATCAGCGGCGGCAGCGGCACCGCAAGACGTTCGCGGAGCTGGAGGTGGTGCTGCAGCCGGAGCGGCGCTGGGGACTCATCGAGGCAGCACACCTGGGCCCGGGCGGCACTCACCACACCCAGCATCAGACCTGGCACGACTTGTCCAAGACGTACTGGTGGCGAGGTAGGATCTCGCCCGCGGCGAGAAGGTGGACTGGCGGCTTGTTGCCTAGGCAAGGCCCATTGACGGAGGCGGGCCTGTTAGCAGAACCGCGAGTTTGAAGGTCCCGTAACCCGCTTCCCGGACGCCCCTCGCCGACCCAGCCTATGCTCTGCGTTGGAGTGGCTGCCAGGCGGAGCCGAGAGCGTGAGGGACACGAAAGGAGCCGCACTTCCCACAGGAAGGAGGCCGGGGAAGCTGGGGGCGGGCCCTGACCCGGGGTGGGACAAGGGGGGGCTTCCCTGGGGGCCGGACCAGGCGTGGGGAGGGGCAGGGACGCGCGAGCTTCGCCGCGCCCGCTTTCTTCAGTGGGCTCGAAGGCGGTGGCTTCTAACCTTAGGGGAAGCTTCTGGGCGGCGGTTAGGGGCACTGCGTGTTGTGCCTTTTAAAATTCTGTTTATGCTGGTAGCTTGGGGGAGTGACAGTCCGCCCAAAGCCGGGGCTCCTTTCTCCAAGTGACTTCCGCCAGGGTTTTGGCCAGCGGACTTGAAGTTCTCTGGGCCCGCTACATTTCTCCACTTGATCTTAGCCAAAAGGCCGAGAATCGATTCATATTTCTCAAATTGTACTACTGCAGCATAAATAAGGACTAATGCAATTATGTGCAGAAGTGATTTGGAGTAACTGGAAACAATCATCTTGAACATGGTTTTCGGGGGAAAATTTCAGTGGTAAAGAATAGCAGATACTCTCAGTTCTGAGTGTTTTTAATATTCTTCCCTAGAATACTGTGAAAAATTCATTGGAAACAGGCACTATATATACTGGGGAAAGTACGGTTACTGTGGTTGTTATAGTCAAGAAGTATGGCTCTAAGGTGTTTTGACTTGTTGGGAACAGAAGAGCAAGGGCCCTTGTAGTCATTGAACAGGGGATGACCATTGTATCCAACACTGAAGGCGAGGGAGGTTCTGAACAGGAGCAAATTGTCCAACTTGACAGATAGGCCACTATAGCAGAGGTTCTCAAACCAGAATGATTTGGCCTCCCAGGAGATATCTGGCTATGTCTGGAGACAGTTTTGCTAGTCATAACTGGTGGTGGTTGAAGGGTTGTATTGACATATAATAGTTGGGAAGAAATCAGGGGTGCTCCTAAACATTCTACAGTGCTCAAGACAGGACAGCCTCCTCCCCGCTACAAGAATCATCTAGCTCAACATGTCAAACACTGCTGAGGTTGAGAAACCCTGCTCTAGAGTGAGAAACCGTTTCTCAAGTCACATTAGAGGACTAATCACTAAGATCATTTATTTTCTTTTATTCTGAGTCTTACTGAGTAAATATCTTTTAATGGTAATTTGGTATTTTATGTGGATTTTTCTTTTTGTACCAGAGAGGTTGACCAGTGAGCTTTTTTTTTATTTTTTAAGATTTATTTTATTTTTTTTGATAGAGACAGACAGAATGGGGAGGAGCCAGAGCACTCTCCATAGTTGTACATCCTCTGTTTTCGACATGGTTTCCTTCCACACAGGTGGGCGGGGCAGCGCAGGGGTGGAATTGGGCTGGGGGACTCCCGCTTGGGAGGCACTCACCCTGGAGCCAGGGGCTGAAGTGGGGGGGAGGGGGGGCAAGAACTGAACTGGGGGCCTTCCGCATGGGAAGCAAACCCCAGTTCAGCATATGGGTCCACGGGCTGGGGCCAGGAGATCCTCGGTCCCCCTGGGCTGCAAGGCCAGCGCTTTACCTGTTGAGTCATCCCGGCTTCTCCCCAGTGAGCATTATTTAACAAACACTTAGTAGTCACTGTATGTCAGACTTTGTTCAAAGTGCTTGTAGATATTAACGTTTAAACCATTTGATGACACACAGGCACAGAGAGGTTTGCAGACTTTGCCATGGTCACACAGCTAGAGGATTCAGAATTTGATGCATAAGTAATTTCAGCACCATATAGTAATTTCCCACTCTTAAATATTAAATTAGCTATGTTTACACATTGTCTTTTGAGTGATTAACTTGAGTGGAGTCCTTAAGCTTAGTTGGCTCTGGGTAAATTAAGGAGGTCAGATTTTTTAATTTGTAAAGCTAGATTTAAAATGATCCCATCAGGACACTAACAGCCAAGTTAAAGGATTAATAAAGCATAACAGGATGATTTTTGAGACAGTTAATCAACTATCATACATTAACATAGTATTTTTCCTGCAGTGTTTATTATTTTTCATTCTTGTTTAAATGCTTCTGTACAGGTTCCCCAATACTGTTTGAACTCAACCAGTTAATAATTTAATCAAACCTCTGCTGTATGCAGAATATACTAAATTGTGTAGAATCATGGGAAAGCTGGAATGTCTCAGTGGGCTAAGCACTCACTTTGCAGTCCTGGGGATCGAGGATCAAATCCCCGCCCCGGCCCGGCTGGACCCATATGCTGAGCTGGCATGAGCTTCCCACGTGCGAGGCACCCAGCCAGGTTCCAGCCCTGCCTGGCTTCTGCTCAGCTGTGTCAGAAAACTGATGACATACTATGGAAACTGCTCTGGGCCCTCCCCCTTCTCTCTTGTCTCTGTTTTTCTCTGCCTCTGTCAAAAAACAATAAAATAAATCTTTAAATTGTGTAGAATCATAAAATATTTAGAAATTTAACAAAAGTTAATTAGGAAAAACTGCCTCTTACCTTTGTTTATTTTGGATATGAAAATTTTTATAGTAGCACTTCTTATTCTCTAAGTATGTTTCTTTTTTTACAGGTTTTTAAATTTTTTTTATTTTTAAGATTTATTTTAGGGGATGCCAGGATAGCTCAGCTGTTGAGTGCTTGTCTGGCAATCATGAGGTCTGGGGTTCAGTTCCCTGCCCCAGCCCATGCAAATCCATATGCTGAATTGCAGTGCCACTGGTAACGGCTGGGATGGCTCCGTGGGGAAGGTTCTTGCCCCTGGCCACCCCACATCCACCTGTGTGAAATGAAACCATGTCACTACTAATTATGTACAACTATGGAGACTGCTCTGGGCCCTACCTCCTTCTCTCTCTCTCTCTCTCTCTCTCTCTCTCTCTCACTCTCTCACTCACTCTCTCTCACCTCCTCAACTGTGGGCCCCCTCATGGGAGGCAAAAACCTTAGCAGCAGTTACCAGTTGCGCCACAGTTCAGCATAGGGGTTTGCACGGGAGATTTGATCCCTGGACCTTGCAATTATCAGGGAAGCATTTAATCCTCTGAGCTATCCCAGCATCCCTATTTCTTCTTCCACTCACATACCCATATACTTGTAAAACTGTGGAGATATATATATATATATATATATATATATATATATATATATATATATATATAAAAACAAAATTTACCATTTTAACCATTTTAAGTGTGCAGGTCAATGGTATTAAATATATTTACAACTCTTTATTTTATTGTTTTACAGAGAGAATTAACATCTTTTCCTTTTACCTTAATTGTAGGTAAAATATATTCATCCAACCATTTTATTGTTTTTTTAAAACCTACTCACTATACCTCATGCAGTTATAGACTTGATACTAACTTTAACATTTTCAGATACTAGAATATAACCTTTGTTGCTTTCTGAATCTATATAAATGCCTTTTTTTAATTTATTTTTTATTTTTTTACAGAGAGAGAGAGAGACAGAGAGAAGGGGGAGGGCCCAGAGCAGTCTCCATAGTTGTATGTTGTCAGTTTTTTTCGACATGGTTTCGTTCCACACAGGTGGGCACAGGGCTGCACAGGGCAGGAACGGGGCCAGAGGCCTCCTGCATGGGCCCTGGCAAGAACTGAACTGGGATCACACCCCAGTTCAGCAGATGGGTTTCCATGGGCCGGGATTTGATCCTTGAGCCCCAGGGCTGCAAAACAAGTGTTCAACCCACTGAGCCATCCCAGCATCCCCATAAATGCCTTTTTAAATGAAAGTTATATTTAACCCTGACCCATTATTTCCTAAGCTACTTTATGCCAAAAAATGGTGTTCTGTGAACAAATTGGGCAAATTCCTAGGTTAAACAGGTTCTTTACTGGAGAACTTGAGATTTTAATATAATACCCATTTTGTACATCTAAAATGAGAATATAATTTCTGAATTTAGTAGTCCATTGTATACATTTTTAGTAAGTATGAGGCATAGTACAATTTGAGAAATAGTGCTTGAGTACTCTAAAGGTTGAAAGCAGGTAACTTGGTATATTTCGACATTTTGAAACTCTTCAGGAATTTACTGTATACCTCTGTATCATTTTAGCTAATTAACAAGTCTTGATTTGCATTTTACTTGGGGATTGTAGGGAAAGAAGTTTCTGCCACAGGTATGGCAAAATGCATTTCTGAGTAAGTAGCATAATATACTGAAAATAACATGGCTTCTGGAGGACCAGCTGTGCAACTTACTAGATGTGACTTTGAACAAATTACTTAACCCTTAGGGCTTTATTCTCCTTGTCCATTCAATGGGAATTATTTGGTTCTACCTTATAAGGATGAGAGAGAGAGAGTGTGTGTGTGTGTGTGTGTGTTTACAGTAAATCCTCAGCATCATTGTTGTTAGGTTCTGTGACTTTAAGCGAAAAACCTAACTACACCAGTTTTACCATCAGCTAATTGATATAAACAAGAGTTAACCTCCTGTGGCATCTCATCAGTGTTATAATGAACCAACATTGAACAGACCAAAGTTATTAAAGGACCTGCTGTATATAAAAAGTGTTACTCCCAAAAATGCTGAGCTAGAAGTTGAAATTCAGAATAAGGTTTTGTTAGTGGCTTGCATATGTAATCAACATTTGTTAGATTGTATATGCTGTTATTTCATGTAAACCTAAAATCTCATAGCTTTCCAAAACAAGAGATTTACAAGGGCTCTCTGGAAAGTATCTAGCCATGTTACTGTTCTTGTTATGTTGATGATGGCTGGATTTTTTTCAGACAACCCTCATATAATCTGATTTTAGATTTAGTTGTAGTCCTATTTAGGTTGCAGTTTGTCCTGCAGTTCAGGCTGAAGGACAGCATCCATCTGGATCACCTGCTTTTTGAGATCAGAAAACTAATAGGAAACAGTGCCTCTTAAAGCTGTAGATGAGACATGGCACACATCATATCCATTCATATCCATTGACCAAAGCAAATTGCATGATCAAGCCTGATGTTAGTACAGTGGAGAGATAATAGCTTCAGTTATGAAGGTCAAAAATAGTTGAATATTGGCAATTTCATATAGTTTTTATTGCATGAATGAGTCTCAACTCACGCGAAAGTGAGTGGAGCTACATAGTCAACTTATATAACTGGGAATAAGTAACAAAACATCCTACTACAGCATGGAAACAAACTATCACTTATATAACCTTTTATGTTTTAAAAAGTGTGTCTTAAGTTCTAAAGAACTCACTCTCAGTACTTTATGGGGCATGTGTTTGCACATATGCATTGGAACATACATTATTGTACACACACTAACTATAATATATTCTACAATTCTCAAATAAGTACAGTATTAAATTTGACTTGTTTTTTATTTTCAATTGTAGGTATATTAAAGCAAGTCAAAGATTACATTAAACAGTGTAGTAAATGCCAGGAGAAACTAGATCGCTCCCGTCCAATATCAGATACTTCAGAAATGTTGGAAGAATTGGGATTAGATCTTGAATCTGGAGAAGAAAGTAATGAATCAGAGGATGACCTGAGCAACTTTACTTCACCTCCAACTACAGCCTCGAAGCCTGCAAAAAAGAAGCCAGTATCCAAACATGAACTTGTATTTGTAAGTGGAACTTTCCATTCAGCTTTCATATGTGTAACTAGTGTATTAGTATTTGTAGTCTTTGTAAATGTTTTCTTAAACCACTAACTGCTTGACTATTGGCACTGACACTGACATTGAAGATTTAAGCAGTTCTGTGTCTAAATTAATGTACTGTGCTGTTATACACTAAAAGTATGGATACAAATGTGTGTGTGTATGCACACACACACACACATATATATACACATACACACACATATATATGTATATATAATTTTTTTAAGGTTTGGAAATGTGATTTTATTTTCAAACTCAGGCATGTGACTAAAAGTATGCTAATATTGCCTTTTCATTAATCATAAATATTCCCTTTGTTGCTTCTCTTCAGAATATAACTTGTTGGTTTGTTGTTAATCACTCCTCCTTTCTTCTTTTTTAATGGTATGTTAGTGCAAATAGAGCATATTTTTGGAAGTAGTCACTGGGTCATGCAGCAAGTTAAAATTAAGCTGGCTAGGGCTTTGTTTTTTGCCTGTATTAGTTTCATACATCTTCAGATTTCTGACTAGTAAGAAGAGGTAGCACAAAGATCAGATGCAGGTTTTCATTGATCGTAACAGAAAATAGAACAACGTATCTTTTTATTTAAATACATAGGTAGTAAAGAATATCAGGCTATTTCTTCATATTAATTAGTGGTACTTGTAAAAGGGAATAATGTATCTTATCTTAAATTCTTTAAGGGTAGAACTGCAGATGATATGTAATACAACTCTTGGTCTCAAACTTATTTTGATAGGTTGACACCAAAGGAGTGGTGAAACGTTCTTCTCCAAAACATTGTCAGGCTGTCTTAAAACAGCTGAATGAACAGAGACTCTCCAACCAGTTCTGTGATGTTACTTTGTTAATTGAAGGAGAAGAGTACAAAGCTCATAAGTCTGTTTTGTCAGCTAATAGTGAATATTTTCGAGATCTTTTTATTGAGAAAGGAGCTGTTTCCAGTCATGAGGCAGTGGTGGATCTTTCTGGTAAGAATTTTCTAATATTCTTGCTTTTTGTTTGTAAGTACAAACTAGAAGAGGGCTGTGTGTGTTTCTTACAAACTCAGGGTTTATGCTAAAATGAGAGAAGCCCACTTATAGTGGCAGATTAAGCTGAATTGAAAAGATCCTTTCTTTAGGCAAGGTTTCCAAGATAGATTTATGGAAAAGGCTGTCATTTCCTGTCACTGCCTCTTAGGTGAGACAATTGTAGCAGTAGATAAATATCTGGGATTTACATTTTTAAAAATAGTTTGAGAGAAATCCATAGCTATATCAGTTTCATTACACTGATTATGTTTTTTAAAAATTGGGAATGCTGGGGTAGCTCAACAGGTTGAGTGCTTGCCTTGCAACTGCAAGGTCCGGCCTGTGCAAATCCATATGCTGAACTGTGGCACAACTGCTAATCACCAGATGGTGGTGAAGGTTCTCACCTTTTGGTTCCTGCCCCGTGTGGATCCCCTGTGTGGAATAAAACCATGTCACAACTAATGCTGTACAACTATGGAGACTGCTCTGGGCCCTTCCCACTTCTCTCTCTCTCTCTCTCTCTCTGTCTCTGTCTCTGTCTCTGTCTCTGTCTCTCACTCTTTCTCACCTCTCAAACAAACAAACAAACAAACAAAATCGACCGCCTATATCTTAATTTGTGGAATATGTAATTATAGAGCAGTTTTGTAGGTCTGTTGTTTTTCATTTTTTAAGATTAATTATTAAAATTCATGAGGTTCAGTAATCAAACTGTCAGTATAGAATAATCAGAATTCCAGGTGTGGTTTTTTTTGTTTCTTTGGTTTTATTATTATTGTGAATGAATAATTTGACTTTCTTTTGGCCTCAGTAGACTAGAACTTATGAAGGGGGACCCCCCCAAAAAATGGAATTTATTAATTAAAAATTGTGTATTTATTCTTACATGCTTAAACTTCAGTCATTTTCAAAGTCCTCTCTGTTTATGCAATACATTTATTGAGACACACTGCTCAAAATAGGTTTTGAACTTGTTGATTTTGATACCTTTTAGTGCTTCTGCTGTTTTTTGTTTTACCTCTTTCACGTTGGGAAAATGTTTCTCTTTGAGGACTTTTTTTCATCCAGAGAAACAAACAAAAAATAGCTCGGGGCAAGATGGGTTGAATAGGGAGGTTATACCATTTTGGTCAAAAACTGCTGATCACTCAGTGTGGCGTGGGCAGGTGCGTTGTCATGGTGGAAGAACCAGTCATCTGTTTGCCACAACTTGGGATGTTTCTTCCACAAATTGTGACACAACTTTGAGATGAAAAACTTGTTGACAGTTAAACCAAGAGGAACAAATTCTGAGTGCACAATCCCTCTCACATTAAAGAAAGATAATTCTGTTATTTTTGGGGGGTAGAGGGAGGAAGGTGTTCTCCCTCATAGAGATAGTCTAATATCTTTTTCTTGTTTCAGTTCTTTAACTTTCTAACCCTGGTTTCTACCTCAGCTGGGTGTTGTTGGCCAGCCAAATCGCCTTGCCACAATGTGTAATGCCTACTTATTCAAACTCATTAGACCACTTGGCACTTTCTGGGAGTCCCTCAGGCGGTGGTCCACATGCATCTAATATACCAGCCATTCCTCTCCATATAGAGGTAGAGCAATGGACAAGCTCCTCCACAAATCAGATATCCGTGTTCTTCCACAGAATTATGGTTCCTCTACCCAACTACCCACTGCTGGATGTGGAAGTACCTGTCATAATTTTTAAATCTATAACCATAGTCCATTTAAAAATTTTTCTTAATTTTCATAAAAAACACATAAAGTATAAAATTTACCCTATTGATGATTTTTATGTGTACAGTTCAGTAATGTTAACTGTATTCACATTGTTACCGATATATAACAGAGCTCTGGAACTTTTTTGTCTTGCAAAATTATCCATTCCGTTCTGATTAAAATGTTTCACAGAATGTGTATATGTGTATGTGAAAAGGCTAGGGGTAAAACCAAAATACCCAAATTATCTTTTGGCAGTAAGATTATGAGTGATTTTTAAAATTTTCTTTCTTTTGTGTTTTATAGTATTTTACTATAAACCTGACTTGTATCTTTGAAAAAAATAGTTTTAGATATCCAAAGAATGATTGGAACAGTGTTGATTGTTTCATGGTAAAATATTTTTATGATTTCACATTTAGAAATTAAAAACATACTAGGTAAAAGACAAAAGTAGATTATTTTGTTGGTATGGTTTTTTGTGTTGTTTTTTTTAAACTCAAGCTTATTTAACTTGGTCTCATTATTTGTAGCAGTATTAGTCTGGCTTCAGTCTGTTTAAATATCAGCTTTCCTAAGAATGGCTGAATTAGCCATGATGATAATGTTGATGTGTAGTTCCTTCAAGTTTTCAACCTGACTCCTAATGTATCTCACAGTTTAAGGGCTTCCCTGTATACTATTCCATCCTGTCTGCCTATGTAAACGGACCACATTTTATATACCTTGAGACTAAACTGAAAAACACAGCAAATGTGAGTTTTTAAAAGTTTGCTTTGGCTCTCTATATTTTAATAAAAGATCTCTAAGGTAAATCATTGTACATGAAAAGCAAGGTGCAGAACAGTATGTGTAATAAAACATCTGCAAGAAGGGGGAATAAGAGTATTTGCTTGAATGTATAAAGAAATTACAGACAGCTATATCCATTCTTAATAATACTTGTTATGGCGATAGAGTTAGATATATCACTGTAATTTTATGATTTTTGAATTATGTGAATATTAAAAATGGCTTTTGTAAGTGAAGTACTGAACACATAGAAAAGAAATAAACTGATTTTATTTACTAACATAAAATAAGAATGTAATACCTCATGTGTAAGTGACTATTTCATTCCTTAGACCAGGGATAGGCAAACTACAGACCAAAGGCCAATCCTTGTTTCCCTTGTTTTTATAAATAAAATTGTATTGCAACACAGCCACACCCATTTGTGTGTGTATTAATATTATTTATGGCTACTCTTTCTAGCTACAATGACAGAGTTGAGTCATTACAACAGATACCTTATGGGCTACACTATTAATTATCTGATTCTTTACGGAAAAATTTTGCTGACTCCTCCTGCCTTAGTCTTGTTTTTAAAATTTTAGTAGTAGAACACTTTATTCACAATCAAATTTTTATTTGGACTTCTGTTATTAAAGTATACAGCTATGCTTACTAAAGTAAGTTTAGGGGATAGGTTGGTTGAACCCTGCCTACTCACCTGCGTCCCTCTCTTTTTTTACCCTCCATTCTCCAGCAGCTGTTTCTTGAGGGGAATTTGAGGAACCCCCGGGGTTCTAAGGAGTACAGTTTGAAAGTGACTGCCTTACAACAACTCTTTGAGGTAGTAAGTCTGATACTATTTTCTATTTTAGGTATTCAGGGATTCGGCTCATAGAAGTGAGTTAGTCAAGGCTTAATAAGCAACTAGAACACAGAACAAACCCAGGGTGTTTAATTGCTCATATTTGCCTTTATATTCAATTTTATATTGTCATAATCATATATTAATTGTTCTTATAAGGTGTTTTAATGGTGATTTTATTTTTTTGTCCCCCATCTCTCTTGTTTCATTTAGGTTTCTGTAAGGCAAGTTTTCTTCCTTTACTGGAATTTGCCTATACTTCTGTGCTAAGTTTTGACTTCTGTAGTATGGCTGATGTAGCGATCTTGGCTCGGCATCTTTTCATGTCAGAAGTTTTAGAAATCTGTGAAAGTGTACATAAACTAATGGAAGAGAAGCAGCTAACAGTATATAAGAAGGGTGAAGTACAAACAGTTGCATCTACTCAGGACTTACCAGAACAAAATGGAGGTACAGCACCTCCTGTGGTTAGCAATGAAGGAACCACAACAACTTTATCTACTGAACTTGGGGATTGTGAAATTGTATTACTGGTGAATGGAGACTTGCCAGAAGCTGGGCAGAATGGAGAGCTAGGACAGCAGCCTGAGCCCGAGGTTTCTTCACAGGCTGAAGCCACTCTACCACCTTCACCTATAGGCTGTATAACTGATTCCCATCCTGAAGTGGAGTCTGTTGATTTAGTAACAAAAAACAACCAGACAGAACCAGAAACTTTAAACAACAGAGAAGATAGCACAGTTTCTAATATTTATCCTAAAGTTTCAAAAGAGAATGTAATCAGTAGCTCTCCAGAAAACAGTGATAAGGGAAATGATACATCAACTGAGGATATTTGTGATGAAGACATTTCAGAGCATAGGCAGAACCTTGGCCAATCTTTAAAAGATCAGGAAAATCTAGTTGCAAAGATAGACCATGGCCCTGATGATGATACTTATCGAAGCAGGCTTCGACAGCGTTCTATTAATGAAGGGGGATATATCCGATTACACAAAGGAATAGAGAAAAAGCTGCAAAAACGGAAAGCCATTCCCAAGTCAGCCGTTCAACAGGTATGATGAAGAGTTGACCTTTGTAGTTTTGGCTTTAAGTTGAAAGCTTTCTATTGATAAACTCATGCATGTGGTGGAAATTATTTTGGAGTTGGGACAGGGGAGTATAAGTGCAGGAAAGCAACTTAATGTTTTAAATGCCAATATTAGTAAGATAATGTGGATTTGCAATATTTATAAACATGACTCATGATTTAAAATCAAAATAATTATATTTACTTAGATTGTGTTTTCTATCCCTTACTTAGGTTGCCCAGAAATTAGTTCAAAGAGGTAAAAAGATGAAACAACCAAAAAGGGATGCTAAAGAGAATACTGAAGAAGAAGTATCTCATAAATGTGGGGAATGTGGAATGGTCTTTCAAAGAAGATACACCCTTATAATGCACACCCTGAAACATGAAAGAGCTAGAGATTACAAATGTCCAGTAAGTATCCAGAAAACTAATCGAAGATGGCTCTAACTTTATGATAACTAGAATCCAACTTACTACTTCATTGTTACCCTACAATCTATATATTTTTTCTGTCCGCTCCTTTATATTGATGTAAGAATCATTTTCTGATTTGTATTATTTGTGTTATTTCCTTGACAAAAAAAAATTTTAGTAATGGAGGTGTGTCTGGAGACAGGCAGTTAGGTGAAATTGGTTCACATCTTCTGTGGGGAAGGCAGTGGGGCTCAGGCCTTCTGGAGAAGCATTGTCTTACAAAATGATAGAGGATGAACTGACATTGTTAAAGTATAAATGAATTTTGGAGTAAATTCAAAAGAAATGTCAGTGACTTCTGTCAGATGGTGGAAGTAAGAGATACCTACAAGGACATCAATAAAGCATTTGCAGAGAAGCTCTCTGTGAAATTAAAAGAAGAACAAATGATTCAGATGTTTCTGGAGTATTAGAAGATCAGCAGGCAATATATGCTCATTCAAGAAAAATGATAACTTATTAAAGTTGATTATTGAAGTAAAAGGCAAAATGCAGGAATTGGAAGTGCTGAGTTCAAATGTCCAGGATCTTAAGGAAGAATATGCTAGAAAGAAGGAAACTATTTTCCCTGCTAAGAATGCTAGTGAAGAGAAGTTAAAAAGATTATACAGAAATTTGTAGACTTGTATAAAAATTGACTTGGACTAGAAATTTGAAAAATTTATGGTAATAAATTATAGTTTATATTCACTAATGTTGACCATAAGCATCCTGATAGCCCATTTATGTTTTGCCAACACCTAAATGAAGCAAGGGACTATGAAGTATCAGATAATGGTCCTCATCTTGAGTACCTAGCAGAATTTCAAGAGAATGTAAGGAACAAAAACTTTTTTGGCTTTTCTTGATAATCTTCAGAAAGCTTTTAAAGATTTATTGCTTTTGACAGAGACAGAGAGAAACAGAGACAGAGAGAAGGGGGAGGGCCCAGAGCAGTTTCCATAGTTGTACGTCACTTTTGAACATGTTTTTGTTCCACACAGGTGGGTGGGGGCTGAGCAGGGCTGGAACTGGGCCAGGGGCCTCCCACATGGGAGGCACGCCCCCTTATGCCAGGGGCCAAGCCGTGGGAGAAGAACAAAACTGGGGGCCTCCTGCGTGGGAAGCACACCCCAGTTAAGTATATGGGTCCACACAGGTAGGGGCCGGGATTTGATCCTTGGTCCTCAGGGCTGCAAAGTGAGCACTTAACCTGCTGAGCCATCCTGACTTCCCCTGGAAAGCTTTTAGTACTATGGTTAATAGTTAATGTATAAATAAATTTTATTAATTTATAAAAACTGTTGATTTTTCTTTCTTACTGTATGTGTCTCTTTTTTCTTACTGTGTCTCTTTTATATATATGTATATATATATTTATTTGTTTATTTATTTTTTTGACAGGGAGAGAGAGAGATACAGAGACAGAGACAGAGAGAGAACTGAACTGGGGGAGCTCCCAGTTCAGCATATGGTTCCGCACGGGTCAGGGCCGGGATTCGATCCCCGGTCCCCAGCGCTGCAAAGTGAGCGCCTAACCCACTGAGCCATCCCGGCTTCCCCTGTATGTCTCTTTTAAAAATAATTCTCATTATCCATTGTTTGCCTATCCTTTTGTATTTTTTAAATATTTCTGTGTGGTATGTTTCTTTAAAATACCTTAATTAAAATCTTGGGAAATAAAAAAGATTTAGTGACATACCTTCTGATATCCCAGTAGGACAACAGTAAAATTATCATTTAAAAAATACAAGCTCATAGACCGT
>PVKE010020452.1:0-27469 GCA_004027555.1 Craseonycteris thonglongyai | reverse complement strand
TAATGCCGCCTAAGCGCTGTGCCCCTGCGAAAGCTTCCTCCGGGGTGCCCAAGAGGAAGAAGATGATGACCATCAGCGAAAAAGTGAAACTTTTAGATATGATCAAAGAGGGCAGAAGTGATGCATCTGTGGCACGCCATTCCGGGGTGAATGAATCTACAGTGCGGTACATCAAGAAAGAGGAAGCAAACATCCGCAAAACTGCTTCAATCACCTTCAATAAAGAAGCGAAACGTGTGGTAACTCCGCGTCATAACAGAATTGTGAAAATGGAAGCTGCACTGGCATTGTGGATTGCTGATTGCAGGAAAAAGACAGTGAGTTTGGACACTAATAGGATCAGGACAAAGGCCAAAGCTCTCTACAACCAAATCTTGCCCGATGACGACAATGAAGAGGCAGAAGAAGGTGCTGACGAACCTCAAGCCAGTACTAGCGCTGCCAGGAGTGATTCGCTTCCTCGAGGACGAGGCTTTTCAGCCAGCAAAGCCTGGTTCGAAAAATTTCAAAAAAGATACGGCCTCAGAAACGTGCTTCTGTATGGTGAGGGTTCCTCTGCTGACAACGATGCTGCTTGTGGTTACGTGGAGGAAAAGTTTCCTAACCTCATCAGTGAGGGAGGCTACCCCTCCCTCACTGAAAACGAAGAGGAAGATGAAGAAGAAACTGAAAAGCGTGGCCTTACCCTGGAGAATCTGCAACAATTGTGCAACATGGCAAGAGCGATGCAACAATTTGCACAAGACGTTGACGACAATATGGTTCGAGCTGTCGAGTTCAGCAATTGCGTTGACGGGGTTATGTCCTTGTACAGGGGAATTTTGAAGGAAAAGAAAAAACAAAGACAACAAGTACCCATCACCATGTTTCTCTCCAAGGTAAAGCCCCCGGCTCTACCGTCAGCGCCTCCAGCAGAAGAGTCTCCGAGGGAGCCTAACGCTTCTACGAGTCACGTGAGAGCCTCTCCTCCGCCCCCCACACAAGACTCTTCGCCTCTCTCAGAAAGCAATGTTGATTCATGTTTATTACTGTATAAGGTTTTGTAATTAACCTTATTCATTAGCACTGACACGTTTAAGTAAATACGTATACTATTGTAATTTTTAAATGAGTAAAGTATGAATACTGTTTACATATTTAAAACATTCTTGTACCCGCATACACGAAAATTCCTAGGGGCAAATCCTACTTTGCGGTTTTTCAGCTTTCGCGGAAGGTTCTGGTCCCCATTAACCATGGAAAACGAGGGATCACTGTACTCTTTATGAATGGTTCTCCCTTCACTTGTGAATGCTGAGATCATACCTTGACATGTCTGTTGGGATATCCAACAGGGCAGCTCAGACATAAGATTCTAACCTAGGCATTCCAGTCTTAGCATATTCAACCAGTTTACCCAGTTTCTGAGGCCAAAATTTTGGGAATCAAAACGATTTATTTTTAATTGTCAAATTTATTGGGGTGACATTGGTTGGTAACAATTACATAGTTTCCAGGTGTACAGTTCTACATTACATTGTCTATATATTGCATTATGTGCTCACCACCCAGAATCAGTTCTCCCTCCACCATCATATATCTGGTGCCCACTCCCAACCTCCTCCCCCCTTACCCTCCTCATGTAACCACCATGATTTCATTTTTCACTCCTCAGGAGGTTTTGTAAATTTTACTTTGAAAATATATCACAAATCTTATGTTTCTTACCTCTTCCACCTTTAAAACTCCTAAGTCACCATCTAGATTAGCATTGACAAATAAAAATACAGTGGGAACCATAGTTGTAATAAAAAATTTTATAGCTGTTACATTAAAAAAACAAACAATTGAAATAATTTTATATTGTTTAACCCAATGTTATTATTTCAATATATAACATGTAAAAAACTATTGAGATAGTTTACCTTTTTCTTCCCTGCTAAAAGTCTTCAAAATCTGGTATTTATTTTACTCTTAAAGCACATCTTAATTCAAGTGAGCCACATTTTAAATGCTTAAGAGCCACATGGGGCAAGAGGGTATTATATTGAATAGCTGCTGATCTTGAGTTTTGCTGAACCTTTCTAATTTGATCATCTTATTTCTTCCTCTGCTTCATTCAATTCTCAACACTGCAGCCAGACACATCTGTAGGAATTATAAATCAGATCGTTCATATTTATCTAAAACCCTCTAGTACCTTCCATTACAAGAAAAAAAAAATGTGTGGTGTTTTTTTTTTTAATAATAGTTTATAAAACTCTATATGATCTGGTTCCTGCCTTTCTCCAACTTTATATCCTACTAATTTCTGCTTTCCTCATTTCATTTTAACCTTCATCCTTGAACAAACAAAATTTATTTCTGCCCAAGGCTTTTCTATTTGTTTTTCTCTTTGCCTGTCATGTTTCCCCCTAGATCTCTACATGGCTTGATTCCTTATTCAGACATTGATCTGCTTAAAGGCCACTTCCTAGAGAGGTTCACTCTCATCACCCTATCTAAAAAGATCCACTTCTTCCCTTTAGCTCTTTACCCTTCTTTGTATTTATTATCTGACAGTATAATATTTTTTTTGTCTTTCTCGTTATAATGTAATTATGGTAAAGGGCAGGGACATTTTTGTTTACCACTTTATCTTCAGCATCTAGAATAGCATGCTAGCACATAGAAAGCACACAATAAATATTTATTCAATGAGGTAGGACATTCGAAAATGCACTGCTGTGAGGATGAGATTTATAGTCATACAGATATGGGTGTGATCTCTGACTCCACTGTTTACTATTTGGGTGACTTAGGGCAAGTTACTTAATTTATTGGCCACTCATTTTTCTTATTACTAAAACATGAAATAATATCCATCTTCTCTTGTGAGAAAACAGAGCACAAGGCATTGCATGTAATTGGCACTTAGTATGAGTGAAATTCCTAGAAGATAGGCCAAAGAAAATATATATTTCTTTTAAAGGAAACAGAGTAATATAGATTTTCCTATAAATTATCTGTTTATATTTAACTACTTAAAAGGCTATTTGATAAAGAAGGGATGCCAAAATAGCTCAGCAGGTTGAGTGCTTGCCTTGTAAGCCATGAGGTCCGGGTTTCTAATCCTGGCCCTGTCCCGTGCAAACCTATATGCTGAACTGTGGTGTAACTGGTAACTATCAGGATGGCATCAAAGGTTCTCGCCTCTCATGAGAGAGGTCCCCAGTTTGGTTCCCGCCCGTCGAGGCCCCACATCCACCTGTGTGGAATGAAGCCATGTCACAACTAATGACGTACAGCTATGGAGACTGCTCTGGGTTCTACCCCCTTCTCTCTCTCTGTCTCTCTCTCACCTCTCGAACAATAAAATAAATCTTAGGGGAAAAAAGATGATTAGATAATCCAAGATTTATATTGAGCAGTTTAGAAGTTATCTGATCTAGTATAGGAATCTCATCTATAGCATCCCTAACTTGTATTTGTCTGCCTTTGCTTGGGTTATTTCAGAAACAGAAAATGTAAGTTGGGGACTTTGGTCTTTTTTTTCTACTTTTTTATTTATTTGCACATTTATATTTTTGGAAGAATTATATGCATATACTTGAAATTTATGTAGTATCATAAGGTTTAAAATTAAAAATAGAGGTCCTTCATCTTCCTTCTGCCAACCTTTCCCTACCCTGATGTTTAAGCTTTAGTGTCAGTCAGTAGCTTCTTTTCCTCCTCCTTTTGGTATTTTACTCCTTGTTTGTAAATAAAATGTTCATGCTGGTCTTTTTTGATTATTTTTTTTTGATGGATATAATTGACACACAACATATTAGTTTCAGGTGTATAACACAATGATTCAATATTTGTTTATATTGTGAAATGATCACTATAATAAGTTTAACATTTGTTACCATTCATAGAGAATGGTAATGTTTTTTCTTGTGTTGAGAACATTTGAGATCTATTATCTTAGTAACTTCCAAATCTGTAATACAGGTGCCATGCTGTATGTTAACTATAGTCAACATGCTGTCCATTATATTCTCATGACATATTTATTTTATAACTGGGAGTTTGTATCTTTTGACGCTTTTTCACCCATTTCACTCACCCTCCAACCCACAATTCTTTTTCAGTTTTAAATAGTATCTATTGACTGTTATAGAAGATGAAGGTTGAATTCTTAATCCTCTTTCCCCCAAAAATATATACTTGCATAAATCCAGAAAAAAATACATATCCTCTCATGTCTTCCAAATAGTTATATCCCAGTTTTCCATTAAATCAATATTATTTTTTACATGTGATTTTTATATAACTATTTTTGCACCTGAGCCATGTAGATTACTATGATTTTATTTCCTCATTTATTTTGTACAGCTTTCTTTTGCTCCTGGAGTAGTGAGTGACATTATTTAGTTTCTCTCTTTTTCTGTGTTATTACTAAAATTCTCTGTAATGCTTCTTGCAATACAGTAAACTACATCACTTAATCACTTCCACTCTTGCAACTTTCTTAGTTCCCTTGTAACTAAATTATGAAGTAACACGGGAGAGGAGATTTTCTAGGCTCACTAGACTTGCAGTACATTTGTCATCTTGGAACCTATCTACTATTTTCCTGGAAATTTTCTTTTTGCATTTTTTTTTTTTTAAGATTTATTTTTATTGTGTTTGACAGAGAGAGAAAGAGAGAGAGAGAGATACAGAGACAGAGAGAAGGGGGAGGGCCCAGAACAGTCTTCATAGTTGCACATGTTGGTTTTACCACATAGTTTCATTCCACATGTGGGCGGGCTGCATAGGACAGGAACTGGGCCGGGGTCTCGCTCTGGTGAGAACTGAACTGGGGGCACTCCCCAGTTCAGCATACGGGTCCGCATGGGCCGGGGCTGGGATTCGATCCTCAGTCCCCAGGAGTGCAATGTGAGCTCTTAACCCACCGAGCCATCCCGGCTTCCCCAGGCATTTCTTTTGCAGTTGAGTTCTTATTTCATATATATTTTTCATTCTTGGTTTACTCATTTCACTTAGATCCTTCGGTATCTTCTTGAAATAGGATAGGGGGTAAATTTTTTGAGACCATTTATATCTGACAATATCATTATTTTACCCTTACTCCAGAATTATTAGTTTTGGTTGATACAAAATTCTAACTTGTAACTCACTCTCTGTCAGAATTTTGAAAACATAACACAATTGTCTTCTGGTTTTAAGTGATGCTTTTGAGTAGTCCTATATAATTCTGATTCCTAATCTTTTGTTTATGTCTTATTTTTCCTTGGCTTTTTGAGTTGTTTTCTTTATCCCTGGTATTCTGAACTTTCATGTGATCTGCTTATTTATTTAGTGATTAATATTATTAAATTATTTTCATTTAAGTTATTCATTGTTAAGAATTATATAAATTATATAATTCTGGTAGTATTATTTATTTATCTCCACTTATAGGTAAGAAAAATAAGGCTAAGATTAAGAAGCTTATTTGAGTTTGAACCCAGGTTGTCTTATTTTATTTTCCATGTTTTAATTTGGGAGGATAGATAATCAGCATTCATTATTATATACAATATGTAAAAAATTCTTATTGCTGGTAATTGGTTGCTACATTTTTATTGAAGCAGACAGAACACCTTTATTTACCTTATTTACCTCAAAATATTCATTATTATTTATCCTTGTTTAATTTATTGTCTTAAAATTGACCTAAGTATAACAGCTGATAGACATGGCATCCTAGAGTATTATGTCTATGAAGTAATAAAAACTAGGGCCAAAATATAAAATATAGACATGTTACTGGACTTAAATGAGAATTTCATAGAGAGCTTATACCAAGTAAGACATCTTACTAAATAAAATAGCATATTGTTTTCTCTGAAATATGTATCTAGTGTTGTAACATATCAGGTACTCCTCTTGGAGGAAATGGAAAAGTTAACACACCAAAAGATTTAAGTGGACTTTTTTTTGTTAAATTTATTGGAGTGGCATTGGATAGCAAAAATTACATAGGTTTCAGGTGTGCATTTCCACAGTACATCTATGTGTTACATTATGTGTTTACCACCCAGAGACTGCTTTCTTTCCATCACCATATATTTGCCCCCCCCACGCCTGTTTCACCTCCTTCCCCCTTACCGTCAGATAACCACTAAACTATTGACTATGTTTATGAGGTTTTTTGTTGTATTCAGTTTTATATTCCACATATGAGTGAAATCATATGGTTCTTAGCTTTTTTTTTCTGACTTATTTCACTTAGCATGATGATCTCAAGTTCCATTCGTGTTGTTGCAAATGGCAGTATTTCAACTTTTCTTGTAGCTGAGTAATATTCCATTGTATATATGTACCACAGCTTTTTTATCCAGTCATCTATCAAAGGGCACTTTGGTTGTTTCCATGATTCGGCCACAATGAAAAGCGCTGTAATGAACATTGGGGTACATATGTCTTTATGGATTAAGGTTTTCAAGTTTTTTGGGTAGATACCCAGAGTGGGATACCTGAGTCATAAAAATATGGAACGCTTCACGAATTTGCATGTCATTTTTGTGCAAGGACCGTGCTAATCTTCTCTGTATCATTCCAATTTTAGTATATGGGATGCTGAAGTGAGCACTAAATGAATTTTATAAATTATAAGTTAGTGTGGTTTTACTATATGAATTTATGGAAATTGTATAAACATGTATTAGCTCTTTAGGATAACTTATTTATTTGAATTTAATTTTGGTTTTTGTGATTGAATACTCCAAAAACGAATTATTTTGTATTCTGGGGATAAAATTTTTAAGGATGAGAATGATTTCATGGCATATTAGTTTGAGAATGATCTTGAGAGATCTTTAAATGTATCTTAGTACCTTTAGTTTGAACTATATCTAAAAACTTAATTACAGAGCTGATACATCTGTCATTATTAGTGAAAGTAATATTGTAAGCAATAAGCATATTAAAAAAACAATTCATTAGTTGTAAAAAAGACTTGTTCTCCTATGAGTGAGCAGTTTATTCCCATAGAATAGTAGAACCAACTAACTTCAAATTAGGTTTATTCTTATTAAACATTTATTGAAAATAAATAGTGTTTTTGGTTTAATATTTTTCATCAAAATAAATTGGCTAAAGTTAAAATTTTGCATAATCTTTTTTTCTCCTTATGTACATCCATTAAAGAACTGGTAAAATTCTTTAACTTAATAACAAACGTTGATAAATTGTGATATAGGATGTCAATTATTCAGTTTTTTAGGGTAGAAATGATTATTGTGTTCTGTTAGTAGTATGTTATCAGTGAAAGCTGTTGAAGCAAGAAGGATACATTATTTTAAGAAAGGGATTAATTTCTAGTATAAGGGTGTCTTCAAGGAAGTAAAGTTAGTACATGAAAATACAGAAATAGTTATGGTTACTATATTTTGTGGTCTTTTTCCTGTTACATTTTTGCTAAAAAAGTTTCTTTATTTTTAAAAAGATATAATGATTATGAAGTTGACTGTATGCTTTAAAAATGAATCTGTTATATAAAGAAATAATAGGGGGAAGCTGGGATGGCTCAGTAGGTAAAGCACTTGCTTTGCAGCCTTGGAGACCGAGGTTAGAATTCCAGCCCTGGCCTGTGCTGAGCTGGAGTGTCCTTTCCCCTAGTTCAGTTCTCACCCCCCCGCCCCCCTATTTGGCTCCTGGCTCTAGGGGGCATGCCTCCCATGCGGGAGGCCCCCAGCCCAGTTCCCACACTGTATGGCCCCCACCCACCTGTGTGGAATGAAACCATGTTACAAACTGATGATGTATAACTATGGAAATTGCTCTGGGCCCTCCCCCTTCTCTCTGTCTCTCTCTGTCTCTATCAAAAACAATAAAAGAAATCTTTAAAAAAATAATAACTTTTGTGTTACTTAAAATGGTAATGGCTATATTTATATCTTATGAATCTTGGAGGATGGGTTTCTATAACCAGAATTTTGTAACCATATTTTTTTTTTTAGGAATTATTTAAAACTGATGATTGACTGATTTTCCTTCTTTTAACATGTGGATAATAAATGTACCCACATCTTAGAAATTTGTGACTAAATAGGATAATAAATGTAAAACATTTTACAAAGTGCCCAACACATTAAATGCTTGATAGAAGCTAGTCATTATTTTGTCACTGGCTTTATTAGATTATATTAACCAGAGGATTATACAAGTTGGTAGAGATTGGTTTGCAAACATTATAGTGGTGAGTTTTTCGGGTATAATTAGATAAGAGAATTTTTAAAAAGGGGAGGTTATCAAAGTCAGCAGTATTCTGCTTTGTATTATTACGGGCCATCAGTGCCCATGAGACCTGAATACCAAATCACATAGGTTGCTTATTCTACTTAATACTGTTAAAAAAATTGAGTCTTATGTACAGCTAACATTTTTATAGTTTATAAAAATATTTCTATAAAATGTTTTTTATAAAAATATTTTTGTAAAATGCGGTTTTTATAAAAATGTAAACTATAAATTCTAAAAATTAATTTATAGTTTATAAAAAAACAACTTTTAGCCTTATCTAGGAAATCTAGCATAGAAGAAATAATTTTAGAATGACAAAAAGGAATATGTGATAACCTCAGCAGGTATCATCAGCTAGTATACAGATATAAAAAAATTACATAAAATTCCATAAGTATTTGCTGACTAAACTGTTACATTGGATCACAAGAATACTCTTCTAGCTCAGTTTGGATTGTTTTTTCCTTCTGAGGAATGTTGCAGGGTAAGCCGTAATTTCTGCTGCTGCATACTAGTGGTCATTATACAGGTCAATACTAGTGTGTATTTTCCCAGTAAATGATGTTAAAAAAAGAAAGTAAAGTTTGACACTAGGACTTCCAAAAGTTTATATAGAGCCATTATCTCATTATTTTTGCATAGCATCCTTCACAGAGCTAGTATTATTATCTCTGTTTTATAGATGACAAAGCTGAGTTCCAGAGGGTTCAAATTTGTATTTGAAAAGACCAGAAATGTAAACATCTTTAATAGGAGTTTTATTTTTAGTATGAAACTTGAATGTATTTGAGGGCCTTGTGGGGTAAAAAAGATTTTAAAAATTGTCTGAATAGAGGGAGAATGAATGGTTATGATTAAAGCAAACATTTGACTGTGCTGAGAAACCATAGGAAAAGAAGTATATTCTGAGAGTGACAAAATTTTTAATTACTTAACACCTTTTGCTTCCAGTTTTATGGCTGTTATCAGACAATTAAGAAAGAGCTGTCTAAAAGCATATATATGTAATATATATATATCTAGTTTAATTTTTAATTTTTAAGTTTTTAATTTTAAAAATTTGGCTCTTAAAGATACTGAGATTTCTCAAATATTTTTTTAAATTTTTTTTATTGTTAAGTTTATTGGGGTGATATTGGTTGGTAACAATTGCAGTTTCCAGGTGTATAACTCTACATTACATCCTTCGTCTGTGTATTGCATTACATTTTTTTATTATTATTATTTATTTTATTTTATTTTTGACAGAAAGAGAGAGAGAGATACAGAGACAGAGAGAGAACTGAACTGTGGGAACTCCCCAGTTCAGCATGTGGGTCCGCCTGGGCGGGAGCCGGGATTCGATCCTCGGTCCTCGGGGCTTCAAAGTGAGCGCTTAACCCTCTGAGCCATCTCGGCTTTCCCTGTATTGCATTATGTGCTTACCATCCAGAATCATCTCTTCCTCCATCACCATATATCAAAGATATTTTATTTTATTTTTTTAAAGATTTATTTTTATTGTTTTTGACAGAGAGAGAGAGAGATACAGAGACAGAGACAGAGAGAAGGGGGAGGGCCCAGAACAGTCTCCATAGTTGCATATCATTGGTTTTTCCACGTAGTTTCATTCCACAGGTGGGCGCGGGGCTGCACAGGGCAGAAACTGGGCTGGGTTCTCACCCCGGTGAGAACTGAACTGGGGGCACTCCCCAGTTCAGCATATGGGTCCGCAAGGGCCGGGGCCAGGATTTGATCCTGAGTCCCCAGGGTGGCAAAGTGAGCACTTAACCCACTGAGCCATCCCGGCTTCCCCCAAAGATATATATTTTTAAATTTATTGTTACACCTAAAGTTAGAGATTTTCACATTGAAATAAACACTTATTTTCCCCCAACATGTAGTGAGTAGTTCACTTACTCTTGTACAAGTATGTTGTTAACCCAGGAGGGACCTGGTCTTTTCAAACCTGCTGTAGGAGTAAATGAGGATATACAGATATGTGGTAGTTTCTAGCAGTTAGAAAATTAATGACATATTTATTATTGTGCTAGACAAGTGGAGATTATATCAAATGCTTGCTTTATTGAGGAAATACTTATCACATATCATAGAAAAAAAATACTAGTGCAGTTGTTACATTAAGATAACTAAATGAAGAATCCTTTTTTCTAGTGAAAAAATTTTTTTATTGAACATCTGAAATCATCTGAAAGATAGGTAATAGATTGTGGGTAGTGTTACTAATGTTCCAAATTTGTACTTGACTACCACTGTTGCATTTGAGTTGTCAAGATCAAGGTACATTTAGTTGAGTAAATGCTTGTTTGTTTTATTGACATTCAGTTTTTAAGAGAGATGTTTCATAGAGCACATACTATTCTTGGAATGATTGTTAGAGTTTGAGTTAGGCTCTTTCCCAGTAATAGCCTTGGTTGTAATCACCTTGGTTGTAATCACCTACTGAACTTCAGTATCTTTGTTTTTCTTCTAAGGTTTCAGAAAGACTGTATGTATCTAGCAAATACAATGCTAGTAAGATTAAAAGAATGAATGTAGTTTGGAACTGATGACAAACAAAATGAAAGGATGAAGCTAATTTTGATCTGCACCTTTGTTAGCAGTTAGGAATACAACCCATACATCTCTTAATAATCCTTAGTAAATTTATTATCTGTAAATTAATCTGAGTAGTATAGTTGTACATTTTTTTATAATGGAAAATTACAAACATAAAAAATAAATAGAACAGTACAATTAACCTCTCTTGTCATTCTTGTTTCATCTATTGTCTGTCCCATTGTTTTATAGTACTTTAAAACAAAGCCTAGTCATCATACTTGTATCATTTCATCCATAAATCCTTAAGTATATATTTCTAACAGATAAGGATTTTAAAAAAAGTAGCCATAAGAACATTTGACATGTTTTGTGGTAGCTTTATAATTTTACCCTGAATCAGTTTTCTCTTGAGTAATTTAATAAGCCTATTATATTCTGATTCAATGTTTATCCTAAAATTTTGTTTTTCTAGGGACAGTTTGGCCAAGGTAAATATACATATAAATAAATAAAATGACATGAGAGCCATGTAATTCATGTTTCTTAAATAAAGTTATTATGTAATGGTAGGTCTTGCTTAAGAGTTGGGGTTTAATATTTTTGTGGCATGATACCCTTTGACCATCTTATGTATACTATGATTCTCTGTTTTGGAATAATCTTTTTAAATTAATAAAAATATATATAGGATAACAAAGGAAATCATCAGTCACATTGAATTATAATTATCAAAATTCTAAAGCTATTTTATGTGTTTCTTTTTTATTTTTATTGTTTGAGAGAAGATAAGAGAGAGAAAGAGGAGGGGTAGAGGCCCAGAGCAGTCTCCATAGTTGTACATCATTAGTTGTGACGTGGTTTCATTCCACACAGGTGGATGGGAGCTGCACAGGGTGGGAAGCAATCTGGGGCCTCCCTCATGGGAGGGGAGAACCTTTGCTACCATCCTGGCGATTACCTTGTGCCATAGTTCAGCATGTGGGTTTGCATGGGCCGGGGTCAGGAATTGAACCCTGGACCTCATGATTGCAAGGCAAGTGCTCAACCACTAAGCTATTGTGGCATCCCTATGTGTTTCTTTAGTAATGAATTAAATAACCAGATCAAACTGCTCTAAAAACTACCATATTTTCTAAGTAGGAATAAGCATGAGCAGTATTTTGAGATATCTCCAATAGTTGTAAAATTTTGCATGACATCTGTTAATGACAAAGTCTCCTGTATTGCTAATACCGGCATGGTTAGTTTCCCACATTCAAAATTTAAGAAAGTGCAGGTTTCAGTGAAAATTAAGTAGTACTTTTATCCCATTCAAGTTTATGATTCCCTGTGTTAGAGACTATTAGTCTTTCTATTTATTTTTAGTTTTCAGAGATTTCTCAAAGCTATTGCCATATACTCTGCTGTTTTGATTCTGGCCTAGATATATCACTCTGGTTTTTATTCTACCTAGTTGGTCCTAGTTTATTTTAACTACAAAAATCCTTGAATTGAGAGCGGTTTCTGAACATTTACCATAGCCAGCCAGGAGTTTTTAGTTAGGGACTTGCATTTGAAAGTGATGAGTAGAATGTTATCTCAGACTCCAGGAGAAGTAAAGTTCAGAAACAGTAACACCATCTGAGAAAAGCAATTTTGTTCTCCTATCCTGAGAATTAGAGTATTTTCATTTAGGAAGCATTTGTTCGGTTTATTTACTTGGAGAGATCTTAAGAGTGAAACCCAAGATCCAGTTTTTACAAGCATATAAATTTGTTTAGGATTTTATAGTTCATAAAACCATTCAAATACAGGATCTTACTTGATGTTTACAACAAACCCATGAAGTAGATTCAGCAAGTTTATTATTATTCCCATGTATATAGTGTGGAAACATTGCGGCTTAGTTGTTTATTTGAAGATAAACAGTTATAGCTGTACATCTTTAAGGTTGTAGGTTATTTTTTTTCTTATTCTTTTAGCCAATGAAGAATGCTTTTTCATATATACTTAATCGTTTTTGTTAGCTGTTCCTTGGATTAAACATGAATTTAGAAAAAAACAGTTTTTATGTGTAAGATGAAATCCTTGATTTTATATTTTCAAAAATGTCATTATAGCCTTATTTTATAAAAGTTTACCATTGGAGATTGTTAATTCTACTTTCATGAACTTGAACTGCACATTTCACACCAATTGAGTAATTTTGCCCTAGTTGATTTTCCATGAGAACACTTTGGACTTAAAAAGGTCAACTAATGGGTCACTTTTGAAAGCTGCTTTGTTGGGTGATCACTTAGGAATACATGCAAGAATGCAATGCTTGTGGTGGGGTGGGGCAAGGAAATTTGATTTTCCTATAGTAGAAGGTAGAATATTTAACTACATATTTGTAAGATGTTTCATAAAGGAGGCAAGTAGTAGGTGCTCAATAAATACTGATTAATAAATACATTTTTATTAGTGAATGATTTCATGAGTTATGCTATTAGGAAGAGAAGGTAACAAGCATATAAACATGTTGATTCTAAAGTGACAGAGAATGGGTCAGTTATATTATATTAGGTAACCCCTAAATGAGAAATGTGTGTACTTTCAGTACAGTTCACATTGGTTCAGAGTAAACTCTCAGTATAGAAATTTTGCAATACAGTAGTCTTCCTTATCTGTGGGGAATACATTCTAAAAGTCCCAGAGGACACCTGAAACCTCAGATAGCACAAAGCCTATACAGTAAGCCCTCACTTAAAGTCGTTGATAGGTTCTGCAACTTTAAATGAAATGATGTATAACAAAATCAGTTTTACCATAAGCTAACTGACACAAACAAGAGTTAAGTTTCTAGGACATCTCATCAATGTTATAATGAAACGTTGTTGAATAAAATGATGTTGGATAAAATCGTGTTGAATGAAGTGATGTTGAATGAGAGAATGTTATTTGAGGACCTACTTTTTTGTACTATTTTTTCCTATGCACACATACCTATGGTAAAGTTTAATTTATAAATTATGTTCAGTAAGAGGTTAACAAAAATAACTAATAATAAAATAGAACAGTTATATACTGTAATAAAAGTTAATGTGAATGTGATATCTCTCAAAATATCTTTTTTCTTTTTTTTTTTAACTTACTGTCCTTTTATTGGTCTGGACCACATAAATAAGCAAAATAACATTCAAAGTTCATTTTGGTTGAAAACTGGGAAAACACAGAAGCCATATTTTTTCAGTGTCATTTCTACTGTCAAGAAGAAAATCAAGATTATAGGTTTTTCCTATTAAGAGATTAGTGTAGCTTAATCACACCCAATTCACTTTTTAGGTTACGTAAGTAATAAAAGTTGATAATTTTTCTTGAAAGTTACAAGTACAATCTGCATATACGTAAATTGAGAATAATTTAATATGTTAACTTCAACATACAACTATATTCAAATGTAATTATATTGAATGTAAAGAAATGGATCCTTACAAAACCAAAATAACCCACGGGCCATGACGTTGGTTTCACTCCCTTCCCCTGCTCCCCACTTTTTTTTGTTTAAGCAGTGTGCACCACAGTGGTTCAACAAGTATGGCAAATGCCACAAATATGAAAGCTGCAGTTTACTATATACCGTATCTAGAACTCAGAGGAGAAATAGAAGTGGTAGTCGTTCTATTGAAGCAATCAGGCAACATCATGACAAGCTGGTTTGCAGCATTAAAACTGTCCATTTAAGTTTCTTTTTTCTTAATGATCAGAGGTCCCACGTTGTCTCCAGTTTCTTCGTTGTGTTTTGTGTGAGCTCCATCACAGAATGGGAACTTTTTGGACGTCCAACAACGGCAGTACACAGTTTTATCTCCCAAATCCTCCATGTCAAAAGCATGTACAATCTTGGCGTTGTCTTTCTGAATGCGAAGGTTAACCATAGATTTGTTGCGATGATCTTTAACATAAAACCTTTTGTAAGCTAGATAACCAATTGCGGCTGTCCCTGCAGCAATGGTAACTGCTGCAATCCATTCAACTCGTACGTTGGAAGTCAGACTCATGGCTCCCGTCACTTGCAAGGCCTGTGCACCAGACACTGAACACAAACGGACTAGCTCGGATAGACCTCAAAATACCTTACTGTACTGAACTCACCCTTCTTGTGATGATGTGAGATGATACAAATGCCTACTGATGAGATGAAGTGAGATGTATGACATAGGCATTGTGGTAGCATTAGGATACTATCGATCTTCTGACAATACATCAGAAGGAAGATCATTGAGCCATGAAAGTGTCATGTCTTCCATTCACATATGTAATGACTTCCATTTTAACTAAGTAATTACTTATGCACTGGGACTATAACTTTGTCATTTTGAGGTGTGACAGCAAACTTGCACAAATTTCTTTCTTCACAATTTCACAGTAGAAGATTTGTTCTTACTGTAGATTTAGCAACCTCAGAATATGATGTGTTTTTTTTTTTTTTCCTTATTATGTCTAGAACTTTAATCTTTTCACTGAAAGGAACGCTTTATGGTTTCTCTTTGGCATGTCTGAATTGCTAGTATCACTACTCATGCTTTGGGTCATTATTAAGTAAAATAATGGTTACTTGAACACAAATACTGCAATACTACTATAGTCGATCGGTTCACGTAAATGACTACTAAGTGATTAATGGGTGGGTAGCATATATAGTGAAACAGTGCTGGACAAAGGGATGATTCATGTCTTGGGAAGGATGAAGTGGGATTGTGGGAGATTTTATCATGCTACTTAGGACACTGCACTTTCAAACTTGTGAGTTGTTTATTTCTGGTATTTTCCACAATTGACTATGTATATCTGAAACTGGAAAGCAAGACTGCTGATAAGGAGGGGAGGAAACTACTGTAATTCACTAAAATCAAATAGATTGACTATTTTTTTTATCTCTTAGAGCTTTTAATTGTTTTTCATAATTTTTATTCTGTCTGCCAGATTTACATTTCTGTCTTTTTGTCACATATAAAATGCCATTTGAGGGCTGCAAGGTTGCAGAAGAAAGAGCCTTTATTTCCTGGGATATTTGTGGAGAAAGTGATATTATCCATATCTTGAAGGTGTAAATAGGACCTAGTCAAGCAGAAAGATGTGAAGAGGCATTATAGCCAAATGGAATGGCACTTGGGAAGTATATAGGCGAGGTCTGAAAGTAGGTAATTTTTTTTTTGAAGATTTATTTTATTGTTTTTGACAGAGACAGAGAGAGACAGAGAAAGAGAGAAGGGGGAGGGCTCAGAGCAGTCTCCATAGTTGTACATCATCAGTTTTTGACATGGTTTCATTCCACACAGGTGGGTGGGGGCCATGGAGGGTGGGAACTAGGCTGGGGGCCAGGCACACCTCCTCAAGCCAGGGGCCAAACCAGGGGGCGAGAACTGAACCGGGGGCCTCCCACATGGGAAGCACACCCCAGTTCAGCATATGGGTTGGGTCTGGGATTCGATCCTCAGCCCCTGGGGCTGCAAAGCGAGCACTTAACCCGCTGAGCCATCCCGGCTTCCCCAAAAGTAGATAATTTTAATAGAGCTGAGGATTTGTGTTAGGCAAGAAATGGTTAAAGTGGTAATTAGGGGTCAGATTATTAAAACCCTGGAATACTTGGAAGCAATTTGGATTTTGTTCTATACGTTTATGGTCTTTTAATTGGGGTACATGTTCTTGTGAGGGCACAGCTATGGGATGTGCAGGTCCACAGGATAAACATGACACATCTTCCAGGAACATCAGTTTTTAGAAGATTTGGAGAGGAAATAACTATTTTATATGAAGATAGATTAATGGAGTAGAAAGCATGGTTCACATGCAAATTTAAGATTCTAAGATTTAAGATAAAATCTTAGTAAGAATGTAAAAGAAATATGTGCTTATATGAAACCATTTTATCCTGTAAATCCAGAACCTATAAGAATATGTTTTCATTCTTCTAGGTTGTTATAGTCTTTTAATGGACAGATTTGAACAACACAGGGCAAAAAAGTATGTAGCCATTGTAAATTTGTTTTAGAAAGATTGAGGGGAGATAGATATAAAATTGAAAGGCTAGGCAAGAGACAACTTAGATAATTTCAAGACTCAAGTTAAAGGTAGTCTCTGGTAGGTTTTTGGCAGGGAAAATGGTAAGTAAGAGACTTTTACAAAAGAAAATTGTATTTGACTTAGTGGTTTGGTTTATGATACAGAGATGTTTATAAAGTTAAGTAAAAAGCCAGAGATGTCTCCTGGGTTTTAGGCTTCTATGACTGGGAAGTATGGTAATGCCATTAATGGATATAATGAAGTAAGAAGGAAAGTGGAATAGGGTAGTAAGGGAGGAAGGACCAGCAGAGGCAGTAAGGCTTTGATGAATTTTTTTGATATATTGAATTTGAGGAGACTATAACATATCTAAAGGAGTAATGGCAGGTAGGCAACGTAAGAAGAGGAACTGGAGAGTTACCTGGGAATAATAAGTAGATTCAGGAACTTTATTCATGGAAAAATAGATGAGGTTATGAGAATAGGTGAGTTTCTGAAGGTAAGAGTAGAAGAAATGATTGAATAGTGTGCATTGACCCACAATACTAATTACTAGGAAGAAATACAGCTATAAAGATGGATTCAGGGGAAGCTGGGATGGCTCAGTGGGTTAAGCACTCGCTTTGCAGCCCCGGAGACCGAGGATCAAATAACGGGCTGGCCCATGTGGACCCATATGCTGAACTGGGGTGTGCCCCCAGTTCAGTTCCTCCCAGGGCCTATGCGAGAGGTTCCCGGCCCAGTTCCTGCCCTGTGCAGCCCCATGCCCACCTGTGGAGTGAAACTATATGAAAATTAATGCTGTCAACTATGGATCCTGCTCTGGGCCCTCCCCCTTCTCTCTGACTCTCTCTCTCTCTCTCTCTCTCTCTCTCTCTCTCTCTCTGTCAAAAAATAAATAAATAAAAAATAAAAAGATGGATTCAGGTTATGGCTAATCCTTGGAAAGTGTAGTAGGTATTGTAGAAGCAAAATGAAGGTCAAATTTGAAAAGAGTATTGTTATTAGTAATTAGTAGAGAGATCTAAGAGTATGTGGACTGAGAAAAGGCCTTTAGATTCGACAATGTGAGTTGGTAAAATTAGAACACCTTTGGCAAAGTAGTCAGGGCAGAAGTATGCAGTTTTGTGCACCATAAAGAAAAACAATCTCTTTCTCTACCACAGTTCTCTCTCAATTTGAGCTTTATATGCAGAAAAAAACCTACCGTAGAACTCCTAAAAAGAACAAAATGACACATATTATAAAAAATTGAAAAACAAATAGAGGAAACAGTTGGTATATTAAATGCATTTTGCATTTAAAAGTTTCCAGGTGTTTGTTTTTTTGTTTTTGTAAAAAAAGCTATTTTGGTGTTCTGGCTCTAAAAAGTAAATTTGGACAGTTTGGCTATGGTTCTGAAAATGAAAACTTATTTTTGCTTATATTCTTGTGCTTTTTTGTAACAAAATATTTATATAGGATCCATATAGATCACATATATGCCATACATATCATGCATATATGATACATATGATGCATATATGCCACATATATGTCATATGTATGAGGTAATTTGAAATACATAATGCTGAATAGTTATTGACTAAGGTGCATCCCTACGTCCTTATATCCTTTAAAAATGATTGAATTCAAAATTTTATTTCTCCTTGGTAATTCTTTAACAACTTACTTAAAAATACTGACAGATGATATGGTCAAAAGATTTACATCTAATAATCCTTGAGAACCAAGTGAAACATAATTTTTAAAAATTCAAAAGATTTACATCTAATAATCCTTGAGAACAAAGTGAAACATAATTTTTAAAAATTATTTAAATTAGAAATAACAATCACATCTATTGGATGTGAATAAAAACTAAGAATTTCAATTTCTATAATTTAGTGGACCTTTTATTAAAAAGTCTTTATTAAATTTGGAAAAACACATGTCTCTCAGGCTATTTAAACATCCAATAACTTATGATTTTTAATTATATTTGAAAACCTGCACATAAATATTAGACTCACACCATATCGAGGGGAATAAATTATTAAACTTTAACTTGATGTCACAAATATATTTATTCTTATTATAATCTGATAAGAACCCTTTAAAATGATTTGTTTTCACACTAAGTGTTAAAATATGTAGCATACAGTATAGATAAGTAAAAAATATATGTTAAGGTACAGTGATACCAGATATGAAAGTCAATATGGCTTAGTAATTGTGATCTACTGCATTTGTTTAAAACAGTAAACCTATTTCAGTACAGTATTTCATTCTGCTTCATTTGGATTTGTAAATAAAGCATACCAAACATTTATTCCAAGTTATTTTGTAGTAAAATGAAGCACCAGTTTAAAATTCATGTTATAGATTTTCACATGTATTATGAATTGACTGAATTTTCGCTTTGCAATTCACAATACTACAGCATTTGAGAATTGTACAATTATCAGTCCTTTATATTTATTCACGTTTATAGTTTTAGTAAGAAAACTAGTTTTTTAAACTGGGAAAGTTATGAAATTTGCCCACACTATGACTTAAAATAAAAATTTATTTGTAAGTTTTTATTAAAAAAAATTACTTAAATATTCACCCATTAATTAAAATTTAGATTGTGACCACCTAAAATTTGATTGAGAAAAATAAATGGTGTTTTAAGGTGATGTGACAATATGTTTAATCTTAACAATGGCTTTAAAATAAAGAATCTATTTCTAAAGGCTTCTATTAGGGATTTAATACCAGACTCTTAAACCACAGTAACTTGGGATGATTTTAATGTTTAATTTATTGGCTTTTAAATTTGCCTCAGTTCATTCAGAGCTTTCTTTCTGAATCTGTTGGATGGATCAACATTTTGGTTGATTTGATTGAGTATAACTTTCCATTTTGAGACTTCCAACATATTCCTCTTCTCCTCTCTGGCTTAGTTTTTGCTCTTGGCTTGTTATATTTACCATTTAGGTTGTTTTCCCCACATACATCATGCCACCACCAGCCTCCTAAAGAAGACACATACACAATTTAATGGATAAAAACTCATAAGTAGTTACTGTTAATTATATTTCCCATGAGTATATCCTCATTTCTTATAAGTATGACAGTGTATATACATGTATCTTAATTTTAAATAATCTGTACTAGTCTCATATACTCCCCCAAAAATAAAATACCTGAGAAAGGTTAGAGGAAAAGTATCCAGTTGAACTAGAATCAAATTAATACTTATGTGAAGAGATTTTTACCTATAGAGAAGATGTTTATTTGGGATTCAGATTTCAAAGAGTTGACATTGTAGATGTTAGCTAATACTTTGGGAAGATAGTTTGAAGATAGAAAAACAAAGTACTGGTATTAGAAAAAGGATACCTGAAAAACTTTCTGGACAGTTGAAGTGTCCTTTTGCTTTGTGATCCCAAGTAGAAAACATCAAATCTTTGTGTTCCGGGAGTGCACTGGGGATGTTGCCGGTAATCTCAACTAGGTGTAGCGTATAGTTGGTGTCATGATTTCCCAAATGAAAAGAATATTCAACATAATGCTTGAGGTCTTTCCAGTCTTCTAGCTCAATTCGTAACATGTAATCAGATTGCTTTACTATGATGTATATCTTCTCTAGACCTAACCAAAATTCTCCTGAGAAGAAAAATGATAAAAACCTGTTCACTGTAGAATAGGTACTAACAGTTCTTTTTTTTTTGACACAGTTTTTTATTAGTTCAAGTAAATAAGTTGTTTTAGTCTTGGATCTCTTGGTTATGTTCGTGTCTCTTAAAGTGTTTCTTTAAAATTTTTTTTATTTAAGATAGCTAAGTATAAAAACTGTTAAAAATATTAATAGGCCAGCCTAAATCTCCTTATCTTTTCTAAAATGGATGTTATGAGACGTATTTCGTGGGTGAAACAAATTAGGCTATTACAGATATTTTTAGATTTGGTCACAGATAAAATTATCTCACCTCTAGATCCTTATACTGACTTTACTATCAGCTACTTATTAGTACCCATATACTATCAAGAAATTTGTTAAGTACTTTCCCAGAGACCTGCATAATTATGTCATTTCCCACAAATATAGTCTTGGCCTTTGATATTAAAGTATTTAAGGGAAAAAAGTAAAGAATTTGTTACTGATTTTGAATTAGCAGGAGACTTCATTTTAAGGATTGCGAGTACAAATGGCTTTTTTTCTCCCCTCGATCTCTAATACAATTTAATGGGAAGGCTAACAGAACAGACAGGCAGATTTAGGATTACCTCCAACAGTGGTCAGTCAATAGATTTTCATTTTGCTTCTGAGTAGAAATTAGGAAGCAAGGAAATTGGCTTTTTCAACACCAAGCATATAAATAACCACCACCAATGAGGGGAAATTGCATACTTGGGAAACAGAAATTTGGTACTCTGATTTCCTGTGTTCCCAATGGGTCATTATAAGAAAGCCTCCATTTAAAGACATGAACAGAGCCTCTGATATTCATCCATAGACTTTTGAATGTATTATAAATGGTTGACTTTCTTACAGAAATAAATGAGTACTCTGGACGTAAGTGTTAGCCTTTTATTTTTTGGTTACACTTAACTCTTAGAGGAAGATTTGGAGTTTTAAAACATATCACTGAAAATTCCTTTTAGTTAGGGATTTAACTGGTAGTTTGAATACAAAATGTATTTAAGTGGTCAAATAGTATTGAGTGTTTAAAATTTTGATATAATGGGTGTTTTCCACTTTATAAATGAATACTTGTACATTATTCTTGAATTTTTGTAATTACTTTTTGGATTTTAAACCTCATTTCATTTTGCTTGTTTTCTTATTTTGTGATCAAAATATAGTAATTTGTATTGAGCTAACTAATTTATTTTAAACCACACAATTTATAGTATACATTTATAATATGAAAGTAATTGAAATTAAATGTTTTGTGCTGTACATATGACAGCTTTGTCTCATTCAGCCACCAAATAATTGATACCTAAAATGTTAATGACAAAGTAGACTGACTAGTGATAAAGATGGTTTACTTCTAGCTCAGTCATAGCATTTACCATGTATCAAAGCACGTAGCACTTAATCAAAATTGTTTTTTGATATAATTATAACTAGAAGCCATCAAATTAAATTGAAGTAATATACTTAAGAACAGACATGTAGTTATGAATAGTGTAATTAAAAAAAGGCACTGTAATGTAATTACTAACAAATATGTAATTATTTGTTAAGTTCTGTGAAGACTGAGACTATTTCCTACTGTTGTATTCCTAATACCAGTCTATAATAGATTTTTCAATAAATATTTTAACAAATGAATGAATGAAGTCACCTTACCATTAAGACTCCCAAAACCATATTTGTAGTTTTCCCAAGTTTCATTGAAGTTTTGTGATCCATCTATTCGGTGTTGAATTAATGTCCATGCACTACCTGAATATAATGAATGAAAGTTTACATTTTCAGTAGATTGATGCTGACAGATGCAACAAAATACTGTTGTTTGGTTTAGTTTTAATTGGTGGCTGTATAATGTAGTTATTAATGTTGTTATGATACCGATAATAATATTGTTCATTGTTATCCAAAGAAATTAAGTGAAGGGCAACTAATAATTTGTCTTAACTTATTGATAAGTCATTTCAGATTATTTTATTGAAAGAGACAGAGAATACTGAATAGATGCATGAATAAATACATGAGAAAACAAGACAAATATAAGTACTAGATCTATATAACTATACTCATGTTATATATGAGGACTGTCCGGAAAGTATCTAGCCATGCAACCATTCTCGTTATATTGACAATGGCTGGATTTTTCCCAGACCTTGTTTATTTAATTATATATTCAGAACAAAAATAGCAGGATTAGTTTAAGTAACCTAAGTTAACTACTGTCCATTTTCTCTGTAGTCTAGTTACCTGATTTAATATCACAGTAGACATTAAAAACTTGAGAGTTGCTGGGTCTAATGGAGTAGATGCCACTTGTATGTTCACCTTTCTTATAAATGGTGGTACAATCAGTAGGAATGTCTAGAATCAACAAAATTTTATTACATAAGATACAGTAATAAGAATGATATCTGTAGAGCTTGAGATTTTACTTGACATTTTATAGAATTATGGTAAAGGTAGCCTTTAACGTTCAGTAACGTATTACTGAAAATAGTACTTTATGCTAAAGCATTTTTATTAGATGGCATGTTATGTAAAGAATATCAAAATAGTTATTACCAACCTGATTTTTTTTTTCTAGGTTTTTTTTTAATTGTTAAATTTATTGGGGTGACATTGGTTGATAACAATTACATCGTTTCCAGGTGTACAATTCTGCATTACATTGTCTATATATTGCATTATGTGCTCACCACCCAGAATCAGCTGTCTTTCCATCACCACATAATTTATGCTCCCTTCCCTACTCCCCCCACAGCTCTCCCACCCACCTCCCCCCCAACTTCTTTTTAAGAAAAGTGACAAAATCAGAATTTTAAGCACATTGTTTTTGCTCAATATAGGAAGGATATAAATAAAATATCACATATGAGACATTAAATATAATGTTTGGCTCATAGATGATCACAGACATATGTGGAAAAGTGAACATACATAAAGGAAACTAATAGCTTTTTTTGTATGAATTATGTAAAAAATAAATGTTTTGAAAGTATATCGTTTTTTTTGAAGTTTGGTAGGGATTGGAGACTTTGTTCCTTCATCTCTATTTTTCTTATGGAAATTTTCAGGCAAACAGAAAAGTAGAAAATATTGAAGATAATACCATAGTCTTTTTATTCATATTCAGTCATTAACATTTTGCTATATTTGCTTTATAAAAACACATATGTACAAAAGTATATATATTTTGCTGTGCTGTTTGAAAGTAATTTGCGAACATCATGACCCTTACTTAACCCCTTAGATATTCAGCATGCATCTCTTAAACATGATATTATTCTCTTATGTGACTGTAATACTGTTATTACACCTAAGAAAATTAATAATATCTTCATATTGTCTGATATCAAGCCTATATTCATATATCCCTTGTTGGGAATGTGTTTTATAGGGTTAAAAAAAAAATCCAGGTCCAATTTCTGTTGGCATACTATATTTGGTGGATTTGTTTCCTAACTCTTAGTCTCGAACAGGCCCTGAGAATAGAGGCTTTTTTGATGAAAGTGTCAAAGATAGAAGAAGAATTTAATTATAGCTTCAAGAAGGACACCAAATGATCTTACCATCATGTTCTACATTTTTTGTTTCATTTAAGTGAAGAAAGGGAGTAGTTCTTGGTCCTCTTGGTTTAGAAGAAAGAGAATTTTCTGTGGATTCTTGAATACCAGTTCTTCTTAACTGATAAAAGAATATAAATCTACTTTTAAAAATGGTACTGACTATACATTAAGTGAAGTCTGAGTGAGGATATTAAAAGTACAACTTTTATACATCTTTTAGTTCATAGTGTGTTAATTGCTTTTCATATTAAGAAAGATGAACAGTGCTATACTGATTGTACAGATAACCTGTTCTCAAAATAATTCATCAAGTACATTATTTAATAAGTTTAAAAAAATAGAGAAAGAGAACAAGGTAAAGAAACAGAAATTGTTTATAAAACATCAAGACCAAAGGCAGAGACTTTATTTAAAAATTCTAATATGTTCTATTTATTAATATGAATAGAATGTGTATTGTATTCAGTAGTGTAGGCAGATTTTTAAATTTAGTAATACTCTGTGGTAGGTTTTATTGTTTCTGACCTGCCATAAAGACATAGCACATAATTTGAACAAGGCTACTTTTTTGATAATTGTTGACATGCAAACATATCTGTAGAGTAACAAATTGGTAGGTTTATTTGCTTTTAATATGTTTAATATTTCATTGTTAGTTTAGCAGTAAGAATTTAGTTTTTTTTAAAGTGTTCTAGGTTTGCAACTTATTGGCTGATAGCTTTTCTTATTGATGGTTTGAGAAAAGTGGAGTATGTATGTAATATCTTGTGTTATTAGTATTAGTTTTTTTATGTGAACATAAATGGCATTTCCCAGGACCTAATTCATAAGGATCTGTTGTAAAGTTCACTTACTGGGTATTAATTATTTTTTTCTACTCAATAACTGTGTGATCCTAAAATCACTTGATTTTTTAGAGTTTTGATTTCTTCATTTAAACTTCAGGAAGTTGGATCAGATGACCTAAGGCTTTTTTTAACTCAGAAATTCATTGTTTGAATTCTTCATATATATTATTATTGGATGTATGTCATTTTATAATAATGATATTTTATGTTTGTGAGCAGGTTCATTTAATCATAATAAAAGATACCAGATAAAGAATTTAAAAAATAACATAATAAGAAAGAAATTATAGAAATCAGAACAAGTTGGCAATAAAACCTTTGTGGACAATTAGAAAAAATAACCTACTAAATTATGATTCACAAGTTAGCAAAAATAACATAAAAATTATGAGTTGTGAAATTACTGAAATATAATGTGTTTAGTGGAAATTGGTAATAAAATTTGTTTTATAATTCTTGACAACTATATTTTTTACCAGTTTCTTCTAGTCTGTATTATTGTTGGAACTCTCTTGAATAACTGCTTAATAGTATTTATAGCTAATTAACATTTTTGAACTGTGGTACTATATATATTGGAACACTTAAATTCTTTCTGACAGCTTTATTTTAAACAGGTATTTCCCTTTCCTAGTCAGTTGTACATTGTAGATTAATTATATTGTTTGGAATTAAACTTTAATTATCAGGTATACAGTTTCGAATAAGAATAATTATAGCATGCTCTTATTGACTTCTTTGTGTTGAATATGACATTACTGTTCTTAATTCAGCATATATTTATTAAATGTCTACTGTGTGTCAGATGGTGTGCTGTATTCTGGGGTAATAACAATTTAAAAAATGGAAGAAAATTCCAGTACTCATGGAGCTTACATACTTGTTCAGGGACAGACAAGATTAATAGAGGTAAGTGCTAAGGATAAAAAGAGAATAATAAAGGAGGTAGCAGGTTTCAAAGGATGGAAGTAGAAGATTGTAATTTTTAAGTGACCTGGGAAGGCTTCATTGAGAATTTTATATTTGAAAATGACCTAAAGGAAATGAGAGTGGGCCACATAGAACCAGAGAGAAGAGCATTCGAGACAGAAGGAACAACCAGGGCAAAGGCCCTGAGATGATAGCATGTTTGATGTTTTTGAGTAACAATGAAGAGGCCAATATAACTAGAGCAGAGAAGATGAAATCAGTGAGATAAAATAAGGTCATATGGGGTCTTACTGGCCAGTATGAGTGAGACGGGAAGCCACTGTGGGGCTTTGAACAAAGAGAGACATGATCTAATTAACTTTTAATAGAATCTCTTTGGCTGCTATATTCAGGATATACTTTACATGAATTATTGTTTCTCACAAAAATACTGTGAGATAGGTTCTTATTATTATCTTCATACAGTAAGTGAGGAAACAGAGAGAGAGGGGTTAAGTAATTTATTCAAGGTCAGACAGAAGTTTTAGAGTCAGGATGCAAACCCAGGTTAAGTTTTTTAGCTTTGAGCTTACAATTGTAATAATCATGCTGATATTATCCTTTTACTTACTATTCAACTATAATTATTTAAAATAACTTCAGAGTTTAATGTCTTTATATCTAGATGTTATTTAAAAGTTTAGGTTGTCCATTAAAGTATTGACTTACCTGATTTTCTATTTCTTTTATTTGACTATGCTGTTGGTTTAATTGTCTGTATTGTTCTTCCATGATCTGGAGAAGGTCTTTGATGCTATTATCTTGCTGTTCTACAAAAGTCTGGATATAGGTTATAGGTTGGTTAGAAGTTTCTTCTTTCATTTATGTTAAATTAGACTTTTACTTCTTTTTTTTAAAGATTTATTGGTTTGTTTTTGTTTTGTTTTGTTTTGTTTGAGAGACAGCTAGAGAGAGAGAGAGAGAGAGAGAGAGAGAGAGAGAGAGAGAGAGAGAAAGAGAGTGAAAGAGAACTGGGGAGAATCCAGAGCAGTCTCCATAGTTATACATCATTAATTGTGACATGGTTTCATTTTACACAGGTGGATATGGGGCCACATGGGGCAGGAACTAAATTGGGGAGCTCTTGCCTAGGAGGCGAGAACCTTCTCCACCATTCTGGCGGTTACCAGTTACCCTGCAGTTCAACATACGGGTTTGCATGGGCTGGGGCCGGGATTTGATCCCCAGACCTCACGATTGCAAAGCAAGCATTCAACCTGTTGAGCTATCCTGGCCTCCCCAGACTATTTTTTATTTCTTATCACACCATCACAGTCTAATTTGTAAAACTCATAGTGGATTAGAAAAGTGAATATTGGGGAAGTCAGGGTGACTCAGCGAGTTAAGTCCTCGTTTTGCAGCCCTGAGGACTGAGGATTGAATCCCGGCCCTGGCCTGTGTGGACCCATATGCTGAACTGGGGTGTGCTTCCCATGTGGGAGGCCCCCAGTTCTGTTCTCGCCCCTCTGGCTCAGCCCCTGGCATGAGGGAGCATGTCTCCCATGTGGGAGGCCCCCAGCCCAGTTCCTGCCCTGCACAGCATCTGCCCACCTGTGTGGAACAAAACCATGTCAAAAACTGATGATGTACAACTATGGAGACTGCTCTGGGCCCTCCCC